>JAQIXP010003549.1:0-12859 GCA_034700285.1 Proteroiulus fuscus
CCGCGCGCATCATCCAGATCTCCGACGATGGTCTGAATTACACGCTCGACTATCCCAACGCAAAAGGAAAAACACGTTTGACCACGCGTCATGTGTCACAGTTAAAACCTTACGTCCCTCGCGTGGAAGTACCTGACAACGAACCTAATACTCCGATACCGACTATGACTTCTACAACTTCGTCTACGTCTCCAACCCCATCGCTACATCCGTCACTAGCACAAGTGCCTCTTCGTCAGGTCGGACTTGACCAAATTTGTGCGCGTAACGAGGACGATCCTCGCCGGAAGCAAATGTGTGTGAATCGAGATCAGGTGCTCCGTGATGTGCTACTGCGTTTGAAACGTCGTCTACGAGATACATTCTCTACCGGAACGTATCCTAAAACGCGTGTGCCTAGTGAATCCCACAGAGACGTTGCCTGTGAACCACCGGGCCCTAGCATCGAGAAGCAGCACCAACCGAGACATACCCCGAAACCCGGGAGGAGCCGTGGACCAATGGAAACAGCCTGCACAAAGGAACCTCGTCGCTTGACAACGATGTCTGTTGCTGTTGCTGATACCATCAGCTCCGATCTGCGACGTACCCCGAAACCCGGGAGGAGCCAAGAACGTATCAACGCGATCATGGGCGCTGCCCGCAGTTTAAAGACCGTTGCCGTTACCAGCCCAGCAGCCCAAAGATCTCACCGAAGTGTCTTCCCGAGCCCGACAACAAAGTCCGTTGCCGAGCCTAGTCGCCTGAGACCTCGTCGTGTTTGTACCCCGAATGACCGGAGTCATTCCGACGTGCCTGTCGCGACTCGTTTTCATTTGAATTTTTGAAATTTGATTAATTTTCCGTATGTGCACCACACTTCAGATATCCCGTACCGATCCCGTTTAATCTCTTCGGGACGAAGCGCCCGCTAAGTGGGGGGTGTGAGGTTTGACCTTTTTCCAGCAACTCCTTTGCATGCCAATTATGCAAATGAGTTGCATTCCCTACATTGTTTATCGTTTCCGTCCGTCCTTTGTTTATCCCTGGGGGGATAAACAAAGGTTACCTCATCAATAGAGGTAATTGAGAAAAGGTAGTCTCTCTTTGACTATGGCAGCGGCCAGACGTCTCCATGCCCCATTCTGCTGAAGTGTGGGCTTCAATTTCGTGTTGCGTTATAGTCATATACAAGTAAGTTAAGAATAAAGTGTTATGGTTTTGGGTAACCTGCATTCATCGTGTAATTTCTTCGTGTAACGTTCTGAGTAACCGGTGGGCACGCGACCCCGACGAAAAAGAAGGGACAAACGAAAGACAAAATTCGAAAATTTCTACCACCGAATAGTTACCCCTTCACATAGCATATGTTACATATATTATATTTTTTTTTTAATTTTAATTTTTTTATAGACATTTTGAAACATTTAATATATGTATAATATACGTCCTATAATAAACCTATAACCTTTAATCAACGCAAATACCAAATATCAACGTTGAATAGCCTTGTTGATGCTACTTGGGAAGCAGGCCCTGCCCAAATTTGCAAAATGAAATGACTAGTTTGTCATTATTGGTCACGTGACATCTGTAATTAACATATCTATGTCATCATTGTTTTCTTTCTTAATCGTTATTATTATATTTGTCAAGAGGATTTCTGGAACAAAATAGTCAGAAAGTCAGACATTCGTGTGTAAGAACAGGGCGGCAGCATTTGCATTTATTGCTTGTGTTCATTCGGGTTATATTCACTACCAGTTTTTTTGTGAATCTGCATCCGTCACTTTACATTTGGTAAGTATTTTAAAATACTGTTTATATCAGTGTTTATAATTTAGTCTGTTGTGAAAGGTTAAACGAGTCATATAGGAATAGAATCGAAACAACTAGTTTATTATTTTTACTTGACTTTTGCCATTTGTAAATGGCAATAGGATTTGCAAATTCAATATTTTAACCTCATTGGGCCATTGCCAGTTACAATGCTGGGTTACCCCTAATGATATCAAACAGTGTAAGACAATTAAAAGTATATATAGGTCAGCAGAAATTACGAAAGGGATGAGTTAAGGGATCATTAATTTTAAAAAGCAGCATGTTTTTATAACATGCATTGTCTATGGGGCTATACTGCCCCCGATTCCAAGGTCAATCAGTTGACACCAACAACAACCACAATTTCAACTTAAACCACCAACGATTCAAATAATTATTTTGTTGTATAGGGGGATAATGCATATTATTAAGAGGTTAATCCAACCAAGCATTACAACAAGGCTCACACGTGGAAATCCATTTTTATGGACGGAGAGGTGAAGGTGGTACAATTTTATGGTTTATGGTTCACCGTGTTCCCTATAGCCTTTACCACCAGCATGCATTTGGGCCTTGATTACCACCACACTCAATTTGCTAGAATTGCAGAGTTAGAAGATATAGTCTATAGACAATATGCTAAAGCTAATTATTGAATTGTTTATTTGTATGGTAATTTAAATTGTAATTCTAATTGTTTTTTTTGTTTTGTTATTTATATATATATATATAGGTGGGTGAATATATATACTATAACATATTCCAACATCATTATAGCAATCCACTATATATATTAAAGTAGCATTTTCTGATATAGAAACATGTATCATTACAACTTACGAAAACGAGGTAAGGTATCTATACCTAATCTATAAAGCAGGTGTGTGTGTGTGTGCGTGCGTGCGTGCGTGCGTGCGTGCGTGCGTGTTATATTAACTAAGAGGACTTGTGTGAGCATACAACCCTTAGTCTGGGGACTTCACAAATTGTGGGGACATACACACGTCCCCATAGGTTTTTTTTTACAGAATTATGAATTTCTCTTAAAAAAACCACCCTGTAATACTTTTTTTGGATAGGTCCCCAGAAAAATATTAATATTTAGTGTTTGTCATCCTACAATATTTATGGGGACTTCAAATTGCTAGTATTACAGCGCCATCTGATGTATTTCATGGCCCACAATTATAGAAAAAATTTTCAAGTGTGTTCATTATTAAAGTCCCCATTAAAATAGAAAATGCAATAATCCAGATACTTAACAAAATGTTTTATACATTTAATATAAAACCAAACATGGAAACCTGGAAATCTCAGGGAATTTACTTTCACCCTAGAAAGCCTGGAAACTCAAGGACAATTTAATAGATACCTGCATGGAATTCTTAAATTTCCATTTTTTTTATATGGTATGGTTTTTAAAATCATCCAAGAAATCAGCACAAAAAATGATTTTGCCATTATAGTCATTTGCTTTCCATTGGGAAATTAAAATGTCAGTTTCAATCCTTGCGATCCAAACTGACATTTTAATTCTTCCAAGGATAGCAACTGACTATATTTTTCAAAATGTGTAAATTTCGTTTTTTGTTTTTATACTTTTAGCTACAATCCAAAATAAATCTTCTAAATATTTTTGACCTGGAAAATTTTAAAAATGACCCAAAAACTGAAAAATGCAGGGAATATTAATTATAGTAATTAGTAGTCACCATGATTAATTGAGTAGCTAATTATCAAATAAATATAAAACTTATTATTACCTAAGGATTAAGGTATTATCTGTGATACTTCTTATGGTTAAATTTTCAATAATCTAAATATATCACAGGTATATCGATATCACATTGAGAAAAGGGAAAATATTTTATTTTTTAAAGCCATAGAAATCGGATATAAATAGCATTTAATTGATTTGTATATACTAGGTACTGGTAAGAGTCAATCTGGTTTTTAAATAAAAACCTAATGGATATTAAACTGCCTTTAATCTAAATATGTCAAGGGTAACAAAGCTTCTGTTTCGAAACTAACTCATTAATTTTTAAATGTTAAATAAAATCATTTGTCGAAATTTTTATTAATAGCACAATTGAAATGTTTTTAAGGGTTTTCATTTTTTCAAATGGATTAGTAGAAGATATTTAAAATTTTTTTGATGGTTTTCTAATTAACATTTTTGGAAACAACAAAATACACATGTGCAGTCCTGTGATGTCAAACACATAAGGTGCATGTCTTGTTTTTTCAAACTTAAAGGAAAGCTCTATCCTTAAAATATTAAGGATGGTGACAAGATAGACTGCCCATATTATCCCATGATTTCACGTACAGTCCCCAGTTAATGGCGCTGCATCTGTCATTCAATATGGCCACTGACAGGCAAACTCATTTCAGCCGTAATCCACATCGTCAAAACCTTGTTCTACTTTAAAAATTAACACATAAATACATGTTGAAAGTCATTTTATTTTTTATTTACCCAGTAGCAGAATTCAAATCTCTAAGAATAATAGTAAAAGTGCACGAGATTTGAATATAAGGCAGATTGAAAGGTTTTTCTAAAACTGTCTTGGACCTAACGAAAAAAAAATAAAATAAATAAATTGAACGACACCATATTGTTATCTGAAGCATAAGGCTTGCACGTGCAAATGGCGGGAGTGTCTATGGAATGCACACGTGTGAGTATGGCACAAAACTCGTGGAATCACTGACAAATAACAATATGGTGCAGTATATTCTTTTCTTTTCAGAAAATGTGTATTTAAGATTACTGGAAAATTTGAATTTCAATTCTCCATCAACTTTTTCTAATCATTATTATTTTGAAAATAACTTGCTATAAATTGGGGCTTTCCCTTTAATCGATACCAGGCTCTACTTTCAGACAATGTCATCTTGAATTCCCACAGTTCACATTTATTTTGAACAGGTAGTCACATACAATAACAATAAGGTTGGCTACACAAATGTTACCCTATAGCCTATATGAAATTTTTGTTGAAATTTTATAGTTTGTGGTTTTGAATTTCCAAGACAAAAAAGTACACTCTTAACCAGAACATCTTAAGATAAGATGCATCAGCATCAATTCAGCTGTCCCCTCAAATCAGATGCAAAGATGCATCTTTTCTGGGATAATCTATATTTCTTAAAATCTTAATATATGATCCAAGTATCTTAATATAAGATGCACCCATCTTATATTAATATTTCAAAAAATATGGATTGTCCCAGAAAAGATGCATCTTTGCATCTGGTTTGAGGGGACAGCTGAATAGATGCTAATGCATCTTATATTAAGATGTTTTGGTTTAGAGTGTAAATCTGAAATTTTCTATTTTCCGGTCGATTTCAGACAGATTTATCACTACGCACTGGCACGATAATAGAGCTTAAAATACAAGTAAAACATGAACTCGAAGCAGTTCGTTGACGTCACAGCTATCACTCAAGTTTTCATAGCCACAGAAATATGACTTAATTCTTTTACATTTACACAGAAAACAAGACATTTAGGTTTTCTACTGGAGATTCTACAGAATTCAGCAGAAATTGTGGCTACAGAAACTTGTATTATAGCCATGATGTCAATCAATTCACGTTCATGTTTTACTTGTATTTTAAACTCTAATAGGGGAAAAAGCATGTGGATTGGGCTCCAGAACATTATCTAACCTATTCTCTATGCGAGTGGCATCATGAAATGCAATGCAATTTTTAGAGGAAAAACAAAAATACAAAATAATGTAAATAAAAATTACAAAAAAAATCCCACGAATTTGTTTAGCCTTAGAAAATGTGACAGACAGGCACATCCATGCATGGGTTTGGCATTTACAGGGAAAGTCTCACTTGTACAAGGTTATTTTTAAAAAGTAAGGTAAGGGAAAAAGTCATTTAGAGAAATGAAATTCAAACTTTTCAAAAAATAGTTACAATGTTTGCAAGGCTGCGCGTGCATTCCTGGGCAGAACCAAGTTGCGGGGTTTAAATGCATGTAAATCAAGGCGGAAGTGTTTATAAAATGTGCTCATGCCAGTCTCGCGCTCAACTCATGGAATCGGTGGCGAATGACAATATGGCACTGTACAGTTTTCAGAAAATTTGGGATTTAAAGACTAATGATGAATTGGATTAAAACTTGACTTCCAATTCTCTCATTGTTCTACTCATTTTATTTTAAAAATAACTTGCTATAAAGTGGGAATATTCCTACAATTGTTATGGTCACCTACACGTATATGTTAATTACTATGGAGATTGCATAGAAGGTAGCACTTTATCCCACATAAGAAAAAGTTAATAAAAGAATTGACATTTTAAATTTCAATCAAATATTCCGTTAGTTATAAAATCGCAAAATTTTCAGAAAAGCACGAACAGTGCTTTATATTGTTAGTTTCCACTAGTTCCACGAGTTGAACATGAGAACTGTATGTGCCTGTTTTCAAGGCACTAGCATAACTTTGCATGTTCTAGCTTATTGCTTAACCAATGGAATTAGTGGGGAAATATGACAATAAGGCGCCATATGGTCCAGCAATTCTCGGTCATCCATAAATGAAAACACATTTTAACAGAAAGTTAATTTGAATTTCAGTTCTCTTAATAACTTTTTCTCTTCCATCTTTTAAAAATAACTTTATACAAAGTGAGACTTTCACATTAATACATGCATTATTAACATTTTTGTAGTAGATGTCATTCTTTTTCATATGCCCAATGAGGTGTCAATGAATATATATATGTATTACTATTGCTAAGGTTCCATATGAGGAACCAATTATATGCAGCCATTTGAAAGATAATGTTCTGCCACTGTAACATGGGATTGAACCTATACAGGTTCCATACCAACATAAGTAAGAAAATTATGGAAGTATATCTGGTTGAAAATTAACTGTTACATTAATTGAAAATATTTCAGAATAATAATAATCATAATTATCCTTCACATTTGTTATAGTATTCCAATAAATCTCCAAATAATTATAATTAACCTCCAAATAATTATTATTAATCTCCAAATATTTATTATTATTTTCCAATATTTTCAATTAATGTAAAATATTTAATTTATAATCTGACGTGCTTCCATTATTCTCTTTCAACATTCCTTTTTTTTGGTGGATCCTTTCTTAATTTTCTGAATTATGTTATAAACACAGTATTTCACATCTCTCCAACTACGATTTGCTAAGACTCGTGAAAACTTTTTTATACATTTTTCAATGTCACCCTTTCCAGGAACTACTAATCTGCGAATATTTTCAGTGAAATATTCACCAATACATTTCTTTTCTGCACTGGACCACATTCGTTTTGCCTTTGGTGCAGCTTTTTTGTTGCATGAACGGCTCTTAATGGATTTTGAAGCATCCGCAATGTCATCACTGTCCTCAATGTCTTGCAATTCACCACTTGCAGATAATTCATTGCCTTCCTCCAAGTCTTCATTGGAACTTTCATTATTGCAATCTGTAGCATCACTCTCTGCATTGCTTAGGGTCAACTCTGTGATAAAATGTTAATTGGTAAAATATTATTCCAAAGTTTATAATAAATAATTTCTTAGTTTGCATGGCTCTTTCAAAAAATATGTCAGTTTTAATTTGCTGTTTGAAATACTTTCATTAAATATAATACATTCAGATTTAAGGTGCCATTAAAAACACTCCTACTGTTTCAAGTTGTTTTCAAAGTTAATTTTTCAATTAAAACAATAAATTCTTAGTATTCTCTTTTTTCTGTGAAGTCTTTGCAATTATATAAATGAGCATAAGGAGAACAATAATGATTCTACAGACAATTTAAATTTCTTTAAAAGTTTTTTTTCGGTAACAGATTTTTGTGGGCTTAGCAAAATTCTTTGATTCATAGAATTCATGTATGTCATATTTTTCACATGCTATGTGATTTCAGCCTTAAATATATTTTTAATGCATTTCTGAAGATTTAATAAAGTTTAGGTTACTGTCATATAGCACATGATGCATAAAATATAGCATTCCTGAATTCTAGAAATTAATTTTAATGTTTTATAAAACCTATGAAAGCTGATTCAGAGAAAAGCAGATTCAGTATGATAATTGATTTTTTCATCCATTCAATGAAAAATGGAATATTTTTATTTCATTTAGTTATAGGTAATGTGTTATTTACAATTCAATAAAAGCACTTTTTAGTGGTGTTGCTATGGGAAATTAACCAAGAACCCTATAGTATTTTGTTGTAGGTGATTTTAAAGTAACTTAATGCCAAAAGTCTGAGTTGCCTAAAAGCATAAAGCCATATTCCCAGCCAATTTAAAAAAATTGCTAGTAATTCAATGGTTACCCTGTAATATTTCCATTTATTTTTGCTTCAATACACGTAACCTACATCTACAATTTGGTACATAACTACTTGTCTAAACATGGAAAATTAATTGATAATGGAAAACAAATTTAATTACCTTCAACGTTAATGTCATCCAGCTTCTTTCCTGCAAAAGAATGAGCCAATCCTTTGTCTACTGCGATCAACATGCGGCTCACTTTTGCCAATTCTATTGCAGATTCATGGAGACGGTAATAATCCCGGTGAACACGAATATCATGTCCAAGATGTCTAGCTAACCAATCAGTTTCGGCTTCAGTGAGGTTGAATAATTGGCAGACAGTAGCTACATACTTCCTTAATTTGGTGCTTCGGATTAAATTTGGGTTTTGTAATCCTGCCTCTTGTGATGATTTTCGAAGAACGTCACTGCCTCTTACATTTCTGCTTGAGTCACCATACACACGGGCAAATACAAATCAGTTTGTAGGGTTAATCCCAACAGCGGTGCGATGCTTAATCAGCAAGTCGATTCCCCTTTTCACCTCAGGTGTCAACACTATTGGGACAGTTCTGTTCCTTTTTCCGGTTATTTCTACTAATGCTAGCCTGCTTGCCAATTTTTTTTCAAATGCTGTCAAACTTGACTGAAGTTCTTCAGTGTTAGTTGATGCAAAATCCGGACGTTGAGAGTATTGCATCATTGTCATCCTCGAGGCTTCCCCCCTCTCCTTTTATTGAAGAGTATAAGACGAGCCAGTGTTGCAGTACAAAGCTTTTGCCATGCACATTTAGATGGGAATTTGGAGAGCTCATCACATTGCTTTGCAATTTCCTGGAGTTGGTAAGCATTCAGCTTTTGCAAGTCTGCTGTTAATGGCAGAAGCAATGTCTTGTTCTGCTGGCCTCTGGTCATGCTTGCAAGTGCTTTTGATGACACTCTGGTATTCCATTCCAAGTCATAGAGAGATATAAATGATTTTGTACTGTCACACAGTTCTTTATCGTGACTACGAAGTGCATTTCCAATGATAATGTTGGCAACTTTCCTTAAGTTGTAGCCGATTTTTAAAGCAAAAGATGGAGTATTAAAGGTAATCTGGCCATCACTCCTTTCTTCACAAAGAATTTGCACAGTTTCAACAATTTTGTCAAAGCACTCGGGTTTAATGAGATTGCTGAGCTGGGTATTTCTGTCTTCTTCCTTGGATTTAATTTGAATCATCAGCCTTGCCAACATTCTCATATTCTGTCGGATTAACTCTAGCTGAGAACTGCTGTACTTCTCAAATTGCAACATTCCCAGTTGTAGAATTAATGGGTCACTTTGTATAACCATGGTGATTTCATCATTTTTCATATTTTTAAGCACTTCATTTCGAAATTCCATTGAAATGTTTTCACAAATGAAGGGCAGCATTAGTGCAGATGATTCAGATTGAAATTGTCGCTTCTTAACTAAATCTGTAGCTTTCTCTTTCGATTTGTTAAAATGGCATTTTTTTGAATGTATCCAGAGATGCTTTTTGTGCAACATTCCAAGGCAGTCTGGACAAGGTCCATAATCCCACACATTTTTAACATCCTCACTGGAAGGTCTCCTGAGCAAAATTAATTCACCATCTTTTGTTGATAACACATTCATGTTGTGGTAGAAGTCACCCAAATTGCATATTTTTTCAAATTCCAATAACCTTGCTTTTGATCCAATTTTGTAGGCAATGGCTCTTGCAACTTCAGGCTCATTACTATGCATGCATTCTAAATGCCTCGCCAACTTCATAATGGATTTGTTGCAGTAGAAGCAAACCTGAATCTTATCATAAACACGTTTACCAGTCTTTTCATTGCACTTGTCTGTAGAAATGTGAATAGCACTGCAATCACTAACTCGTGACCTGTTTTCACGTGACTTCAAAATTGATTTCTTGGTTTTTTTGCATGATATAGCGCTTGCTGAACTTTTTCTTGGCTTTTCAACACTTGCTTCAGAAGAATCATCATTAGTGCTTGAATCTGATTCGGGTTGATAATCACTTTCCGAAAATACACTTTCATCTGATTCCATTGCTGCATCTTGTGAAATTGAGCAAGAATAATTGTCGTCATTATTGTTTTCATCTGATTCTGATTCAACATCTCTTGAAATTGAACAGTGGTAACTGTCATCACTTTCATCAGAAGATTGAGAATGATTATAACTTTTTACTGCAAATTCATTTAATTCCATTGTTTTAGAGCACAAAGGAATTGAAGTTATATCAACACTATCAGTTGCTGTTTTTGTGGCATTTGTTTGAGTCACTTGCAGTTCTGCATATGTTCTGTCATCACTATCTAAATTTTCATCTTCCAAATCATTGGTCGTGTTGATTATGACATCTTCCAAAAGTGAATTTCTGGGATTTTCATCACTTTCATTTTGAACAAGAGATAGGGAAATGGCAAATCCAGTATCAAAACTCTGCTCCATTGATGCCAGTTCTTTAAGTGGTGCTGTGTTAACTGCAGCTGGAGTGGTAACATCATGCTCATACAAACCTATTTAAACCAAGCAATAATTAATTTATGTGATTTATCTTTATTGGTGATGCTTTAGTTAGTAATCTAGCTAATCTGATATAGTCTGAACATATTCACAAGATTGGGTAAAAGTCCTAAAAGTATGTATTATTACTTTAAAATGTGTACCCTATATGTTAAGGTGGAAGGCATTTGAGTGAATTTCTTTGCTTTGACAGGGTTTTAGAAAAACTAAAGAATAGTTAAAATAGTTTACATTGTAGAACATGTAGAATATATATATATATATATATATAGGTGCTCCAACTTCGGGTAAGAAGTTGGAGCGGCGAAAACTTTGGGCAAGCGAAGCTAGTCAAGAGTTTAATTAGGGAGTCTGAGGCCGTAGTGCCGGATTAGGCCCTGTAAAATACAAATTATGTGCCACAAAATATATCTAAATTTGTTGAGGAAGCACAAAATACCACAAATTTTACCCAAAAAAATGTTATGTTCTGCTGGAAAAGTCTTCATGTATGGTTGAAAAAATTGAAGTTGGGGGCACTTTTGCAGCCGGAGGCAATTTTGTTTTTAAAAATATGCAATACAAGGTGCCATAAAATGTTCCTAAATTTGTTGATGAAGCTCAAAATAACGCAAATTTTATCACAAAAATCTGGTGCTATTCACAAAATTCTCCATGTATGGATAAGAAAATTGAAAGGAGGGGGGGGCAATTAATGCCGGAGGCTAAATTCACCTCCGGCGGTATACGCCCCCACCTCAATTTTTTCAACCATTTACATGAAGAATTTTCCTGAAAAACAACACTTTTTTGGATAAATTTGTGTTATTTTGTGCTTTCTCAACAAATTTAGAAATATTTTGTGGCACTTAATTTGTATTGCATATTATTAACAAAGTAATATTCAACCCTCAACTTTCTCAGCCATAAGTGGTGAATTTTCTCTGAATAGTACTACACTATTTGGTAAAATCCGTGGAATTTTGGGTTTCTTCAAGAAATTTGTGGATATTTTGTTGCATGTGGCTACCTAGCATTGTATATTTCTTAAAAGGTTTGCACCTCAGGTGGAAGCAAGGCTGCACCGCCTCCAGGAGCCCCCCACCCCTTGCCGATTTTCAGCCTACCCCAATGCATTTAGGGTTTAAATTCGGTGGTGGACCGATATCTCAAAAATGCTGTATCCACCCCTGCCATTTTGGAAAAGAAATAAAACCAAACCTTTAAATTATTTCCAGAATATTGCATGTGTATAAGCAAATGGTAAAATCAAATATGTATTAGGAGATAATTTGTGGGAGGTTGGGGATGGAGGAAACAAATTTTGACTGCATTGGGGCTTTCACCGGGCCTAATCCGGCACTACGGGCTCTGACCCCATACACTCTAAAAATAATCAGTTCTTTACCAGTTCTAATAATGGAATTTAACCAAACAGTTCCATTGTGGTTCAAAGAAGAACTGATTCAAAAATAAGGTCTACAATTTTGTTGGAATGCCATTTAAATGAAACTCTTTTCAGTTCATTAGCTGTGGCATGCACTGCACCCCAACCAAATGCATTGGTGGAATTTTAAAACAATGGAAAGAAAAGATAACTCGGTTTTGAGAAAGGGTGGTACAACAGGTTTTTGTTAGGGAATAGGGCATAATTGGGGTAAGGACAAGTGCCAAATGCTAGCTGATCAAGAAGTGGGACACTAATTCTGTTTATTGCAAAATTGCCACTGCAGCATGGACTCAGAAAAATGTGCTTTGTTTGAATAAAAAAAATTGGGTTGGAGGATTTTCAAGCAAGCTTTCAAGGTAAGAATAATATATTACAAATAGTAAATGCTTGATTTTAATTGTAAAAAGGGATAAAAATATAGTAACAAAACTCAATTGCAATTTAATAGCATAAACATTTTTCAGAAATTTTCTATTCAATTTTTACTTATTTATTTTTTTTGTTGAAAGTGCAGTTGGAATCACCAACTTGCTGCCACAAATTCAGTGCTAATACATTGAAATCGTTGTTTTGGCACTGAATTTGTGGCAGCAATTTGGTGATTCAAACTGCGCATAACAAATTTTATAGTCAATTTTTTTGTTTATTTATTTTTTAGGTGATGTTTGAAACACCAAATTTCTGCCACAAATTCTTGCTAAAACAGCGATTTCGTAGCTTAAAAAACACTTAACAAATTTTCTAGTCAATTTTTTATT
>JAQIXP010003550.1:0-12858 GCA_034700285.1 Proteroiulus fuscus
ATTTTAGGTGAAGTCCCAATTTTAGGTGAAGTCCCAATTTTAGGTGAAGTCCCAATTTTAGGTGAAGTCCCAATTTTGGGTGAAGTCCCAATTTTGGGTAAAGTTTCAATTTTGGGTAAACTTCCAATTTTAGGTAACGTTTCAATTAGGTAAAGTTAAATAACTTCAATGCAGTGGTGAAGGTGTGCTGTAATTCACTTTTGAATTTCTTAATTTAAATGATTTCAAAATGAAGCTAGAAACTTTTAATTATTAGAAATTGGAAGTGCCTCTTTAATGCTAGTATAATGATTTATTTCCCAATACACAGAGAACTTTTAGGATCTGTTTAATTAACAGTTCTATTTCGTAAATATAGCATTGTTTATTTAGTTCAGAAGTCATTTTCTACTTAATTAGTGGATAAGAAACCACATTCTTTTCAGATGGGGTAAATGATCAATGTAATCACTCCTAATTTCTTAGAAATGGAACATGTGTAATTATTGGTTTATTTTACGATAAAAGTCACATTAGTGCTTGTTAATCAGTATAACTTATTTTGACCAATTTTTTATATGAAATATAGCTGGAAGACAGTTTCTTTGATATTGAGAACTAAGTTGCAATTAAAATAATCATGTAATTATTTTGGCTCTCGTGGGCATGGTTCCACATTCAGTACCTTCCTAAATTCACCAAAAAGTTGCAACAATCCCAAAATGCACCATAAAAACGTTCCTATTTGCTGTTGGAATACTAGCAAAAGGAAGTGACATCATGTGGTGACGTCAATTTTGATGACTTTCTGTCCAACAATCTCATCAGTCTCAAAAAGTGGTGCAAAATCTGCTCAACAAAGATGGCCGCCCTGTGTAGCAAAAAAAGGGCGGCCATTTTGGATTGTTGATTTTTCACCAGCACTCCAAGCTGTTGAGTTTGCTGGTTGAAAATTGAACAAATGTGACGTCATCACATGATGTCACTTCCTGTTGAGTTCCCAGCAGCAAAATAGGAACGTCATCATGATGCATTGTGGGATTTTGTTGAGCATTTTCTGAATTTAGGAGGGTTATTGGCTCTACAACTGCAAATTAGGCCATTTTAATGATGAATTCTGGGATTGTGTTACAACGTTATGTCGTTTTAGTACCTGTTTATCATACACAGGAAGCAGACGATTAAGGTAAAAAAGTGTTCCTATTGTAGCTGCTCGTGTTGAGTGTTGGATTTAAGTGTTGAAATTAGGAAGATAGGAAGACTATTTTCAATAACAGTAGTTTGGGACTGTAATTATATGGTTTAGTAATGCCACTAGTTGATGGCATTGGGATAGGAATTTGATGGAACTATGTGTGCATATTTTCAGCTTGAAATATATAATATATGATTTTATTTGCTAAATCTATAAAAAATTGAGCATAATGCATAAGGATATCATTGACTTGATAATGAGGAGTTAAGTGCTGCATCAAGTTGAAAATCGATATGTTTGTATTAGATTGTGTTTATACATGCATATATACTTTTATACCTTAGGCACTTTGACAAACATGCATATGCATGAGCATAATAAATCTAATGCTTGCATTGAAAGTATATTAGCAATATTGACAAAATTTTGATAAATGCAAATTTCATCCACTATTTATGTAATGGTCGAATTGTGCAATAAATTAATTAACATATAATCTAATACTGATTAAAAACTGATTAAAACATTGTACATTTTAAATTATTTTGGGATCTAATACATCAGTTTTGATGCAGGCATTGTTATCGAGGTCTACAAGTGACGTCACTTGTTCTGTTCCTGTGTTATATGTCCATTGACATCTTATTTATTGGATGTCTCTATAGAATTTTGGCTGAAGAATACTAATTTATTATCAAAATATAATTATTATTTTGAAAAAAAATAGTATTTTAAAAAATTTTCCGATTTATAATTCCTATATTTTGTTCACCATATACATGTATACAGTATATGATTATATGCATCAGAAAGTAAATTTTGGTGAATTTAACCTCTTTTTAAAAGTTGAACTCACTGCCGAATGTTTTGCAAGTGGAATTTATTTTTGAAAAACCTCTGAACTGCCCCTTTAATTATTTTTAACTTTTAAGATGCACTAAAACATCGATCCTTAGAAGTCTGTGGCGATTATCGGTAATCCATTGTTTCAGATTTTTAATTCTTATAACATTACAAACTTTTGCCAAATTACTTTGTCTTTCCAATATTATGCACTTACAATAGCCTTTGCTCATTGTAAATATATAGTGAAATTTGTGAAAAATCAATACATTGCCTGAGCCTGTAGTAGAATTTAAACCATCTGCTCCAAGCAAAAGGAAACAGAACAAACAACAAATGGTGACATTGGTAGTTGTGAAAAGACTGTTAAATATGTATTTAAAGCTGCTTAGAGGCCAGTCTTGGCCAGATACTGTATGGCATATAAGCATATATTATACTTCCGAAAGCTTTTCAGTAATAAAATATTTAATTATATACAAATTAAACGAGATAATGGCCATTCTCGAAAGAATTAAACTTAAGTCTCAAGAGCTGCTGGAAACTTTCTCAATATTGCTGAAACCATGTTGTGTATTTATTTATTAACCAGCATTATCGCTGTTTTAATAGAAGCATTCCATATTAAATATAAACTTGCATTGCATAATTTTAAGGGTTTAATTTTTTGCAGAAAAATTGACATACATGTATATGTTTTTCTGAAATGTAAGCTGCTTAAAATGGAATGCAGAAACGTGATATGGCGATGAAGCTTTAGGTTTCTGCGGAAATTTAGCATCTTAATTCTGAAAATGTAATTCTGCAGAAACGTTTTCATGTGACAATATAGAATTGAATGAATTGAAAAATAAACCTACTACAGTAACGGCATTTTAAAATTTTAAGGGTTAAAAATTAAGGGAAATTTAAGAGAAGTTTAGGAGAAATTTACGATAGATTTAAGTGAAATTTAAGAGAAGTTTAGGAGAAATTTAAGAGAAATTTAAAACAAATTAAAGAGAAATTAAAAGAGAAATTAAAGAGAAATTAAAAGAGTAATTAAAGAGAAATTTAAGAGAAATTTAAGAAAAGTTTAGGAGAAATTTAAGACAAATTTAAGACCAATTAAAGAGAAATTAAAGAGAAATTTAAGAGAAATTAAATAGAGATTTAAGAGAAATTTAAGAAAAGTTTAGGAGAAATTTAAGAGAAATTTAAGACCAATTAAATAGAAATTTAAAAGAAATTTAAGAGAAATCTAAGAGAAATTTACAAACATGTTTAGGTTTTTCAGAAATATACCTGCTTAAAAGTATAAATGCAGAAAATTAATATTATGATGAAGCTTAGGTTTCTGCAAATTCTACAAAAAATAATTCTGCAGACTGTTTTCAACTAGAATTAAAGTATAAAAGAATTAAAAATAAACCTACTACAGTAAACAGTTAACGCAGAAAAATATTGTAATGAAGCTTAGGTTTCTGCAGAAATTTAACATCTTGATTCTACAAAGATTAATTCTGCAGACTCTTTTATCCTGAGATTAGAGAATTAAAAATAAACCTACTACAATAATGGCATTTCTGAAATTTAAGATTTGAATTTCTGCAAAAAAAATTACATTCATGTATATATTTTTTTCCCCCATAAATTAGGCGGTTTAATGTTAATGTAGAAAAATATGATATTATTTTGAAGCTTAATTTTCTGCAGAAATTGGACATCTTAATTCTGAAAAAAAAAAAGCTTTCTGCAAAAGTTTTCACATGGGATTCCAATGCATGTTCGCTACTTTGAGGATGTGATGAAATAATCAATCCTAAATTCCTCACTTGACCATTTGCAGTATATACATATATGACAAGACCAGAAATAAATTGCATTTTCACGCAAAGGTCATCTTGGGACTACCAACAAGATAAAGATAAATTGAGATTTTTGATGGAAGGGTTATTCCCAAGATGTTTGTTTGAAACGTAAGCTAAAATGACCGTCTGATTGTATTTTACTTTTGCTAGTTTGGGAATGGGATAAACAACAACAATTTCTTTGAATTTTATAGAAGTTTTTACAATCTAAAATATATTTTATTTTAAATTTATTGCTGATATCTTAACAACTTATTTTTAATTGCTAGGTATTAGAACAAAATGTTGACATAAAATAATAATATTGGAATCAAACTTTTCATTAATGAGAAATTATAATTTTAATTAAAACGTAGGCAGCGCCATATTGCCGGATCTCAGGAATAGCTGAAGCTTAAATTCTAGCATAAAAGCCATAACTTTCAGCGCCATCTGTTAGTAATGGGAGAAAAAAAAGTCACCATTAGAATCATTAAATTTTGGCTTCACTCTCCTTCTATGCAATAATGCAAAAAAAATTGTTCCAAAAATAATATGTTTTAGAAAAAGGGCATTTTTTACATTGTTAATTTTTGGAGGAAATTTTCTGAGAGTTTTAGAAGAGTTTTAGTGTTTTTTAGAGTTTTAATTGAAAAATTGCATTTTTTATAATACTATAATTGATGGAGGAAATTTTCTGAGTTTTAGAAGTGTTTTACTAGGTCTAGAGGTTTAGTGGTTCTTTTTTTTTAGAGTTTAGTAGAAAAATTGCATTTTTTACAATGTCAAGGAAATTATCGAGGAAATTTTCTGAGCTTAGAAGTGTTTTAGTAGAGTTTTAGGTTTTTTTTTCAGAGTTTTAGTAGAAAAATTGCATTTTTACAATGTTATTTATGGAGGAAATTTTCTGAGAGTTTTAGTAGTGCACACTTGGTGGCGCTTTTAGCGATACAAATGGATGCATTATCTGATTAAAAATTTTCATAAAATCATGCAGTCACACATAAATTTTAGGTGAATTTCACCTTTTTTTCTTGAAAGTTGAACTCATCCAATGAGATCTCTGATTGACCATGCATCATTGAACAGTTAGTTTTCTATTATTTTGATATTTGCCTTAATTGTTAATGGTTTATCAATACATGTACTAGGGTATATAAATTCACTAAAAATTTCATTAAAATCATAAAATTCTGGAAAAAACCTATTAAAATCTCATAATATTTATATTTTTTTAGACAAAAATTCTATAAATAAGCCCAGATTTAATGACAAAATCTCTATATTACTTATGACAAAATAGAAAATGTGGATTAGTAATATAACAAACAATAATTTTGATAGAATTCATGCATTTTAGGTCAAATCTAGTTAGTTTTTTGCCATTCCATGTGTATGTGTGTAGAGATTCCAGTACATCTGCTTTAACAACTTCAATATTAAACCGAAATGTTCAATTGCTGTCACATAGGCAGCTTTTCTGCTCTTTTCCAATATGCAATCACTGTTGGAATTTGTGGATTCTATCTTCTTGTTATATATAATATAAACAGTTCGTTTGAATTCAGTACAAAAAAGGCGCAAGTTATTTGTGGTTATTAATTTGACCAAATACTTGCACAATCGTCTGATGTCCTTCAACGATTTAGCAAATTGCATGCAAAATGTATGGAAATGGCCCATTTCAGACGTGTAGAAATTCCTGATATGTTCAATGGCATTTTACACGGAAGAATGTTGAGGCCATTTCCTGATTTTTTTTGAAAAAAATGCACAGTTCATCTTGTACTATTGCACTACATTTACAAAATGGTATGCTTTTTATTAGATTTTTAGTAGTTATTTTATTGACTATAAAATTGTGGATCCTATAAAATTTAGTGTCATTTTTGTATAGGCTTAATACTGAATTTTTGATAACAATGGATTTTTTTTAAATATAAATAACTTTGAAGTATTGCATTCTTAAACCCAAGCAGCTATATATTTTAATGGCTCCCAAAGCGAATTTAATTCTTTCAGAGAAACTAATCGATTTAGCCATAACCCCATTATTAGATAAAAGCTTTTTTTTTGCTTTAAATTCAGCTTAGATGCTTGAATTACATCACCTGATTTCCTATTACAGAAAGGAAATTTACAAATTATTTGAAACTTCAATTTCATGTGAAGAAGATGTAGAAAGTAAAATAGATGCATATTTATAAATTGAGTTGAATCTAAAAGTATTTATATTTTTCTTTTTCAAATGTATTAAGATACAAAATCAATTGAAGAAATTGTATTGATTATGGCTAAATAGATTTAAAAGGCAGTCAAAATGGATTAGCAAACCCCTTTTTATTTTAAAACTTTTTTTAATGGGCATTCAGTCACTTTGGTTGAATTTATTTTTAAACTTTTAAAACAGAGAATTGATGTGATAATATAGTTCTAGACTATAATGTTTACAAAAAGGGACAAGAAACGTCAAGAATAACATTTAAATTTAATGCTACAATGCCAACAAAAAATGTTTACGTGTGGAGCCACGAGGTGGCATGATGTTTATTTCCCTTGATCATTGTCAAAGAAAAGAACACAAGATGTACATTTAAAAATTTGAAAAACATGCCAACAATATTTATATAGTTTTACAGAATTTTGTATTCTGTCAAAATAACCACTTCCCTATGTAGGCATTCTGTATTAAAACTTCCTACTGAAATATTTATCAGAATTAAGGGACCGAATTTCTGCAAAAACATTTGCATTACTGTTCTGCAGAAATGTAAAGTTCATCTCGATTGATGCACAAGAATTCGCAGAAAAGTTACAGAAGAATTTAAGCAGCTTACACATTTGTGCAGAATATTTGTTTCTGCAGACAGTCATCACCATAATTCTGAACTGCATTTTTGCGTAAGTATTTCCAAATTCAAATCTGTGAAAATAACTTCTCAAATATACTCACTCCTCCAAATTTTTTTACAAAAATAAATAACGCCATCTACTGATTAACTTGTGCAGCACCACTCGAATTTGTCGCCAATTTTAGGAATTTAACACATAACTAATTCATAGAGAGAAAGTGAAGTTATGAAGACACTATAAATGGTTTAGTTATTAAAAGTAAAAACTAGATGGCACCAGCCATTTTTTAGTGTTATGGTAAAATGGCGCCAATTGCCTTTTACAAAAGGCATTATTTCTTAAATATGATAAGTCTGGTGACACCATATGATTTACATGCCCTTCTTAAGTTTTGTTTTTATTATTTTAAAGCAACTCGTAATATGGTGAGACTTCAATCCCTTATAAATTATTCCTTTTGAAAAATATTGCATTAGTTTTTGTTTGTCCACTTGGAATAATATCATCACAAAACCACAACTTAGGTTCCTGGAATCTGTCTTTAGCAATGGGCTTTGAATAAGAATGAGTTTCCCTATTATAATTCAAGTTGAGGCAATTCCCATGTGTGGCTATTCTGTCTCAGAATAGGAATCATTCTCCTGTTTTGGCCACAAATTCTCTAGTGTAATACTATGATCGTATTCCATGAGAAGAAGAAAAAAAGCAATATTGTCAAATATCATGAATCAATCTTATCATGTGTATATAGTTTTTATGTTACTCAACTTCTTATGGAAATGGCCATGCTTTTATTCATTCTTTGATGAAATATTTCCCCTAAAAATAATTCATTGCTGCTGAATTTTTGTTTTCTTTTGGCTGTTTATGATCATAGTATCTGAGTATTTTATGGTTTTACTCCTTAACTAGTGTACATAATCTCTAAATCATATTTATTTATTGACTTCATAGCAATATGATACTTTTGCTTGAGATCTTGGATACTTTCGATGGATATAAAGCTAACTTATTACAAGGGTAGATAAAAATCATGAATTTTATGAAAAAAAAATACATAAAAATTGAATTTAATAGTTTTTGTTAGTTAAAAATCATAATTTTAATTAAAATATATAGGTCTACCAGTAAGTAACATTACTCATTTAAGTAATAATGCAGTTAAATATTTTTATTTTTAATTATCTGGAATTACTTGCAATTTTTGATCAGTGATAACCTTTAACTATGAGATCCATTTCTATGCTGCAAGGATCTTGTGCTGGTTATGTAACCATGAGCCAAAGATTATATTTAATAAGACATATACTATATAAACATGTATTTAAAAAAAATATATCGTCTAATGATAATTAAAATTGATAATTTAAAAGTTAGTAAGGAAAGTTTGCGTGATTTTTGGAATTGATTAACATTTCATTGACTTGATTTTGAATATACTCTTTATTTGAGGATTAAGACTTATATAGTTATCTATGATAGAATAACGTGACATTTACGATGCCATTTTGGAAGCTGATGAAATCCATTGATGATATCTTTTAGCCTGTCCATTAGCAAATAAGACCACATTGGGACGAGTAATGGTCAGTGTGGAACAGGGCTCGTTTGAAAAGTTGTGTGTAAATATTTGACTTGGAACTGCATGCTGTAAAGTTGGATTCAGACAGATAAAATTATTGATAAAAATTTAATCAGTTTAACTGTAGTTAAATTCGTTTGTGAATTATATTTCAAAATGTTTGGTAATTTCGTTCAAATGTAAATTTAAATAAATATACTATTTTGTATTATTTTTAAGGGTGACAAGGTCGCCCTTTTGGTTATTCAGAAACTGCACATCTAAAACATTAATAAACAGAGAAGCTTCACGATTTTGCAGATTTTGTTAAAATGTCAAAATATTAAGAGAAATTGGCTATTTTAGCATTTTTCCTAAAGGGTGACAAAGTGACACCCAATTAATTCAGAATCAGCACATCAAAAACATATGGAAACAGGCAAAAAAATATGACCTTCAAAACTAGGTTCCATCAAAAGTCTACAGTATGGCAACTGAATCGACTAAGTCCTATTTAGATACATTCCTTATAAGTCTGCAAAGGCAATCCCCAGTGGAAGGGGGTCAATCTCCAATTCCAATTTTTTTATGAGAAGTTTAGTTTGTAGAAAAAAAGGTATTCGATTAATTAGACATTTTTCAACGAAAAATTGGGGTATTTTTCAGACAACCCTAGCAGAGATATAAAGTCAAATGTAGTGAATGTATTCGGTTTAACCTTTTCCATGCTTGCCTTAACGACTTAGTCCTCCTAATTCGTGTCGATGGACATAACTTGGGAATAGCAGTCAGCCTTAAGTGCCAATGTTAGCTTAATGTCCGCCCAAATGCACTGAAATCTACATTACAAGCCAAGGATTCAACACATTCATTTACAAGTTGACGACATGAGGTCCAGGGCTAAATTGAAAACGTTTCTACAATTGGATTAGAAAGGTCCTGAAACCTTGATTTATCACTTAATGATCCAAGTTATGCTGCCCTATAAAATGCTAGAAATTTTGAAATAAATTTTGGCTAAAAGGACCTTAATGCCATTCCTAAATTCATTCTGCTTATTATTTGTAATCATGAAAGCATTATGACTTAAAGCATATGCTCTGCTAATAACATAAACTATAAAGAAACTATAATGCAGTTTTTGCATTGAGAAATGCAATTTTTTTTATGTATGTGGAAAGTCATCTCTAGTTCACAAGCCCGCTAATGTTGGCTTGAGTTTTTGACCGCCTGTCATGCATCTCCTTAGGCAAGAATTTTACTTTTCGCGTGTGAATTGTATATGGAATCAAGGCTTGAATGATTACTTGATAATTAAAAATACCAGTATTTGTATGTGGGTACGCCTACCATAAACAAATTAATGTTACCATGATACATTTAATGATAAGAACTACTAACTTTTTAGAGAATTTAGCATTTGCTTGCATTTGGTTCAAGCCGGACCATTTTAAACTTGTAGTTATATTTCAATTCTTCATATATGCATACTTTTCCTCATTGCTAATAACTTATTTATCTTTTTTTTCTAGGATATACGATTTATTCATTGAATGACTCTTCACATGGGCCACGTGAAGAAGATGAAATCTTAAGTGTTTCCTATGAAGATGGTAAATGGAGTAAACCTTACTTCGATTGTGGTGGTGGAAATATCTGGATGCTGACATACACTGTGCCATTTTTTGGCTATGAAAATGATACATACGTCTTCAAGTAAGTAGACAATGTTATTTATATATTCATTTGCCTCATAATATTAGCCTTGGTTAGTTACCTGTACATGACGCCACCTTCAAATTCACCATGCAAACATTTTTTGTTGGAATTGAAGCAATTGAACTCTATGTGGTTTTGACGGTTTTGGCATTTTATAAAGGAATCACAAAGATAGATTTAAAACATTTTCTACTAAACTTGAGAAACGTGCCATGGATGTGAAACTCGATCAGTTTACGGGAAGTTTCAACACCTTAGAAAAATCTATTTTTGAAAGAAATGGAATAACGAAATGTTGCTAGCACAGCAGAGCATATATTGCAATTTCACTTACCACGAGTGATAAATTATGATTTTATGGAAAACATGAGCAGTGCCACATTGTCATCTAGTGGTAAGTGGTGAATGTGAATTATTCACAATTTGCTGCTACTACCACCACCACCATGTAATTGTGACTGGAATTATACTTTAGCCATTGAAAGAGTCCTTGTTGCGATTCACATTTTATCTGTGCAATCAAACTTATGCAATACATGTAAAGCATATTTGTTATTTATTCATAGTGCAAGTATAGATTCTTGAGATTCAACCAAGGTCAACTTAGATTCCTAAGATGTCTGACATAATTAGCCAATCCATAATAGTTCACATTATTCTCACCAGTTGGCGTTTTGGGCATTAATACTTAAATGAAATGCATCTGTATGCTTGCTTTTCTAAGCATGTAGTGTTATTGAAATTAAGATCTTGAACATTTTATTTCTCATTATTGCTAAGTCTTATTAACATTAACATTTTATTTTTCGTATCCACTTTAATGTCCCTTTCTTTTAAAAGTAATATTTTCTAAATTAAAACTTCACCTTTAATTCTGTAACAACATTTCTCTTTTATTTAGAAGGCTTATATGCACATTTATAAAGCATATTTCATTACAATAATATTGAATATCGATTTATAATCTTCATTTTTTGAACTTTGAAAATGAATTTTTCTTTATAATGCCAACAAAGTTTGTTTCATAGAGTTGCCACTGCCATTTTAATGGTGCTTCTTTATGGGTGCGATAGACTGAACGGTTTTTACATTTATTGCCATGTATAAATTTAATTACCTTCACATTTGACATCAGGATGAAGTTGAATTAATGTAATTTCAGTTTTCCATGCATAAAATGTGCCTTTTCTTACTTTTTATTTTCAATTTCTTAAATTGCTGTATTATTTTAATATGCTACATTTGCATAATTTGTAATTTGGGGCGTCAGACTGAATTATCATCTACTGCTGCATTGTAAAGTAGTAGATAGTGAGCTATTTAACAAGTTCCAACACGTGTATGCATGGTTCTCTCTTAACTTACTTTTAGAAAATGCTATCGATTGCAGTTTTAGTCTATATATATATACACTGAGTTGGTTTTCGTATGGCAATTAGCAAAGATAGTAACTCTTTTGCTCAGTATTTTTGTTATCGTAAACTAAAATTTATTCTCCTTATGGGTCCCATTAGAAGTGTAAGTGACAACGCTGATTTTGTAATTGGATCTTACTATCCCTCGACTCAGGCACGTTTTTATGACTTTTATGGGCGAATTTCAACTATCTGAAATATATTTTCCTTCTCATTTTAGACTTCTAATGCAAATATCTTTCGTTAAAACATACAGAGTATTATAGAAATATAGGGCACATTTCTTATGAAAAAAGTATTATTTTTTTTTTGCCGAATTTACACATGGGCGTGAATGGAAGCATGCCTCACTAATTGAAAAATCACTACCAAATGGTAGGGATACTGGAAAAATGTTGGTGAGTTTACATTTGTGGCTTGTTACGTCAGTATGGCACGCCATGGAAGTCATAATTTAATTTGGCTGAATAGTGTGAAGAAAATGATCAGCTTGGTTGCTCAAAGGCATTAAAGGGAAGTCATAGTTGATGACAAGTGCTTTTTAAATGCTATAGAGATTACAACTAAATGTTTATAACAGGTAATACTATTGCAATTGCTTAGCAAAATCAAAATTTTTATGTAAAACATGGGCAGCATTATCATTTATGATTGCTGATCTCAGGAATACAGTGCCTATTGCATAAAACTTACATAAGCTACAAGTCTACAAGTTGTAGTTACAAATATTTCTACACATTTGTAACTTACAGGGAAATTTCTGAACCTAGGAGCTTATGTCTAGCCTTTTATAAAAGAAATTATTAATTTATAACAGCATCTAAGGACATTTTACTGCTGACTTATAACGTTTTTCCATAATCAATAATCTAGTTAATGTCAATAACACTTTTTGTTGACAATAATGTTCGAACAAAATAAGACTATTAATTTTTAACCAGAGGAAAATATTTGCATTTACTATTTTTCCGGCGCTTCCTTGTACTTTTGATGAATCACACGAAAATTGACAGATGTTTTTGATAGTAGCTTAAATTGAAAAGCCGGAAATAGGGAGCTGCATGTATTTTACAGTGTGTTTAGGATTAGGAAAACGGATGCTAATGACAACACTAACTTTTGACAAATACGATGCTTGCTTTTACAACACATTTAATGAAAATGTAAAGCATTTAAATTTATGAGGGATTTCCAAAACTATTTTGTTGACTATTTTTACCCCAAACTTTTCAATCAATTTTATGCATTTTTGTAGTCAATAGAAATAATTGATAAATTCTGTTTTATAACATGTTGTGTGTTGGGGGGAGGAGGGGGTTGAGGATTTGTATCCGTAGTCCCCCTAAATTGCAACACTGATTAAGGGGGCTGTTCACACTTTTAACAGATGGGCCTATGGGGATTTCAATGTTAAATTCGTTTTCTTCAAACTGTTCTAACTCAAGAACGGGTAAAAGTTCAACG
>JAQIXP010003551.1:0-12855 GCA_034700285.1 Proteroiulus fuscus
TGCGGCCTTGCATCCACTCTTAAAGCAATTGTTCTTAATTAAATAGTTTCAGATAGAGGGGTGCTGTGATGGGTGATAACCACAAATTTTCTGTCCTTTTTGGGGGGGTGGGCGGGCCATCAAAAGAGCGTGCAAGCGATGACATTCAAAGTTACAAATACAAATAAAATTTCCTATTTCTGCGATTTTATTTTTGTACTCAACTCCGGGCCTGCGGGGCCCCATTGGGCCCAGGGCCTTGGGGCAATGCCCTGGCTGCCCTCCCTTAGTTATGCCACTGAGGAGGCCGTTTTATACGGTATTGAGTAGATAACTGGGGCTAGCATGGTGCAGTTAATCTTTGGTTGTTGTTTTCTTTTTGAATCAAGTATAGTGGTTGACAATGCTAGGATTTCTGAACCACATGGTGATTTTCCGTAGCTTCTTTTAGATATTAAGATGGATGGCGGGTTGTCATCAGCTCCCCTTTCTAGTGGAGTGCTGGAATGTGATTTTGTAAATTTTTAGCAGATGGCGGAAGACAGTGCGGATCTGCCCGGGGAAGGACAGTCGCTAGATGAGCTGGCCTACTTTTATCTCCGAACGGCTGCTCTTCTCTTGAAAGAGGAGAATCAAGAGTATAAGCGGGCTCTCCTTGAGCGAAGTGGGCTCCTGACGGCTACCTCAGAATGCGCGGTTGTATATAATTTGGTGGACCTGGGTGATCCAGAAATGGATATTGGTGACCAGCCTCTGTTGCAGGATCCAAGGTTGGCTGAGGTTGTGTCGGAGAATGAGAGTGCAGATTCGGAAGTGGGAGATGGTGACCAGCCTTTGTTGGAGGATCCCAAGTTGGTTGCGATAGAGGGGGGTCCGATGGATGAAGTAGACCAGGCGCCTGTCCAGGGGGGCAGAGAGCACGCAATTGACGCAGACAAGCAGGAGCCGGGGGAGGATGACGTCTTGGACTTGACCCCCCGTGGAGTGGAAGATTGGGATGCGGAGCCCCTGTCTCCCAGTCCGTTGGCGGGCATCCACAATGAGGTCCGAAGATGGGATGTCATCCATCGACAAAACCAGGAGGCCATTTGCCATCGCCAGGAGAGGGCCAGGCGCTTCGCCACCATTCGTGAGGAACGAGGGCGTACGCAACCAGACGTTCCACCGGAGAGACGTTGCTTCAACTGCAATGGGAGGGGGCATCTTGCAGCTTGGTGTTCGTTCCTCCCGGAACGGGGTTTGAATTGCTACAATTGCAATGAAGCCAGACATATCTCCCGAGATTGTCCGAGGAGGTGAAGCCGTCGTGGTGACGATGAGAGACGCAGGATGGATAGGGAAAAGCAACGACAAGACGAGGGAGAAAGACGGTATCGGAATGAACGACAAAAGATGGACGACGCTCACCGTCGACGCGCCGAGGCTGCGGAACGTCGCCGAGGAGACGGAGGTATCATGCCCCCCAGGAGCGGCCGGTAGTCCGACTGGACAAAGAGGGGAGTGGGGTTCTTGAAATTTTATTTATTGTTACAATTTGTAATTTTTACTGCTTTTATTATTTTTATAGTAACAGGTGCCCACTGGGCTTCGACTTGGAGGACAAAGTGGAAGTTCGGTGGAGGGGTGTGAGATGGCCGCCCCAAATCCCCCTTGCACAAGGTTTAACTAAAGAAAGTGAAAGGTGGACGGGTGGATTCAAGGTCGTCTGTGAAAGAATTCGGATCAGGTGACTGAGCCGAATTCTTTCTCAGATGACCATCTGCGCCATCTTGGGCTAGTCAGTGTAGTCTGGAGATACCACCAAGCTGGTTGTGTTTTGTAGTAGACTTGCGATATTTCTATTTTTCTTGTGATATGGGTGTACAGATTGGTAAAGGTGAATGATCATAATAAAAAAAGTATTGGCTATTAATGAAGTGAGCAAGTCTTTAGTTTGGGGAAAGCAAATTAAACAGCAATTGGGGAAAGTTCCTGTGAACATCTGAAGCTACACATCTTACAGCATTCACTGCTGATTTATTCAATCAGTAAGTTTCCAACAGAATAGTTGAATTTTTTTGTAATGCTAGGTATTGTAATGCTAGTAATCCTGCATACATCAGTTCTGTAATTACCAGGTATCTGGTATGATAATTACCAATGGCAGTGCTCGTTATCATACTGTATATCCAAATCAGGTACTGGAGAAACTTGTATCATGCATTATGTGTGTATCTCTAGTTTAAGAAAGCGTGGTTGATCAAACATAGTGGCCATAAATAAAACAAGCATGTGGTTTGATATGGTGAGCAGTACAACTGTAGAAATAAAAGAAACAAAAAGTGTCCAACTAAAGACCACAGGTCATGAGCTGTAGGGGCACAGTCAGTAGTAGCATAACCAGTGTAACTATAGGGCATAGGGTGCATAATATCATTAAGCATAGGGGTGCACGTTTGTGTAGCTACAATACTGATGGTGCTTGCTGCAAAAGGTAATAATGCAAAGCAAAACCTTACATCTTATTTTAAGAAGCAGTTTGAGCCATGAAAGCATTACATATGGAAAACAGTAGCTGTTGCAAGTAGCAGGAATGGATGGATAAATGATGTCTTAACCAAAGACTGTCTTAATTGAGATTATGGCTAGTTTAGTTAATATTAGAATTAAGCACCTGATATATCATGGAACAAGCAGTTTAAGTAAATTAGAATTGGGCATAACGCATTGTCTTTACCTTTGATATATGATCCTTGCCTTCTTTTAAAGTTAAAAATAATTTTCAAAAGAAACTAACTAAACTGTACAACACATGGCTTGCAGATGATAGAAATCACAAATATACAGAAGGTGCAACTTGTGAGTGCCTTCAAGACACTTGTAGAGTGGGTTAAAAACAGCTTGGGATGCCATTTCAGTGGAAACTTAAAATTATTTTAAAGTATGTGCCTTAACAACTGCAGCAGATGGATCTGAAGATGATGACATCCATTGCCTAAAGAATGGTCAGCCATGCTATCAAGCCTTAAATACTTGCTTCATACTTAATACAATGTTATACTTGCCACCCGTGAAAAGCAGAAACAGTTGTCCAACAAGTTGAAGAAGATGCTGACAAATCGAACAATAATGAGATCGTTATTTGACGATAGCAATGCTGAGCCTCCTGATGAAAATGTTGAGGTTTTTCAAGTATATATAACGACTTCATTTTGAGTTACTCCGATTGTTACATTGAAATAATGGACAGAGGATTATTTTAATGTAACGGGAGGAGTACCTCAAAATGGAGTCGTTATCTTAAACAACATAACACATGCTGGAAAATTTGGAATTTCACTGACTTAATGAGGAAAACTTTGAACAATTGTAAGGAGTCGTTATATTCGGGTACGTTATATGTTATATTCGCGTTTTTAATTCGCTAATACAATCATTTAATTGGTGTCACATGATCAAAAAGTAATCAAAAACGCGATCTTGCAATAATTCAAGGGTCACTTTTTTCCTCTTTTCCTGAAATTCTATTGGTCGAAAACATGCGCAAATTTTGCAGTCGTTATACAAATTAAATGACTCCAATTTTAGGGACTGATAACGGCCCAGTGTGTGTTATATATACTAAATGACTCCAATTTTAGGTACTGATAACAGCCCGGTGTGTGTTATGTAGATATAAACCTGTAAGGTTTTAAATTCATGAAGTTTGCTCCTTGCACTGTTTTATAAACAGGCATCTCTCATAAGTCTACAATATCTAATATGCAACAGTCTACAGACTCTTAAGTTTAATTAAGCAGGCACCCCAATTGAAGAGTTTATGGTATCTCAGCTTCGTGGGAAAATACATACAGGAGGAGTATCTTAAAATGCACAATATTGGGACAAATAAATTACTTACAATTATTCTAGTGATTCTGATAGAGAGGTTATATACTTCTGTAATTGTTGTACCATGAATAAGTGAGAATGTGGCAAGTGGTCTAATGAATAAAAACGCAATAAAATACTTTCAATGACACCCCATTTTCCATTGATCTATTTTCCATTGGAATAATTTTATGCCAACACCAAAAAAACCTGAATAACCATTAATGTAACTACATGATCACCAAAATATCTTGCCGCACTCCTAAATGTATAAATGCAATACAAAATATCTGAATGCACATTAAAAATATATAAATGCACACCAAAATATCAGCATGCAAACCAAAATATTTGAAAGCTCAACAAAATTACTGAATGTTCACCAAACTAACTGAAAATGCATATTCTCTCAGACAATAGATCCAAACATGTGGAGATATTGCCAAAAAGAATTGACAGTGGTTCAACAATGTACTATGTGGCATTGAGTTCATTTGCCTCAAAGAATGGTTCATTAACTGAGCAACTGATTGTGGATTACAAAAGTAAACAGAACAAGTGGTCATCATTTGATGAGATTCAGCACCTTTAAACTCTATGGCTAATATTAGTGAAACAACAAGATAGGGAATCAGTCACTTGCAAATGTCCAATGTTTTTAAAACATTTCCAGTGGTGCAAACATAGCACACCTTAATATCTGAACAGCCTTTTCAATTTAGCAGACCCATTTGAATCATTCACATTTAAGTTATTGAATGTAAAAACATAGCATTGTTTTTTGAAAAAACATGCCAATTTTTTTTTGAAACATGATGATTTTTTTGAAAGAACATGGCTTTTTTAAAATAATCGTCATTTTTTTTTTCAAAAATGTCCTTATATTTTTTATAATAATCGTCATGTTATTTTTTCAAAAAAGTCCTTATATTTTTTTATAATAATCGTCATGTTTTCACAAAAAAAATTGTCATGTTCTTTCCAAAAAATCGTTATATTCGTTCTAAAAAATTTGTCAAGTTTTTTAAAAAAAAATCGTCATGTGTTTTCAAAAAAAAAATTTGTTTTTTTGGAAAAATTTGTTATGATTTTTTAAAACCAACGTCATGTTTTTTGAAAATCTGTTTTTTCGAAATTTGTGTTTTTGCAAAATCTGCAGTTTTTTATAAATTGCGTTTTTTTTCTAAATCTACGGTTTTTTCAAAATCTGCATTTTTTTCGAAATCTGCATTTATTTTTAAAATCTGCGTTTTTTTCGAAATCTGGTTTTTTTATTCAAAATTGCGTGTTTGCAAAATCGACGTTTTTGTGTTCAAAATTTTGCAATTTTTTTTTTAAATATAAATTTTTACCCTTAAGAGGGCTGTCCACTCTTTTAACAGCATGGGCGTATGGGGATTTCAATGTTAAATTCGTTTTCTTCAAACTGATATAACTTAAGAACGGGTAAAAGTTGAACAATAGGGTCTGATTTTTTTATAAAGATTATAAAATTTACTAAAAACTCTATTATGATAATGACGTCACATGCATTCTAAATGTAGTTATCAATTTTCAAAGTTGACTGTTCCATTTTCCGGTGCTATTTTACATAGACGTGAAATTTTTCCAAAAATTGAACAGATCTTACTATTGGCTAAGTGGATAACGATGGGGTTTGATTTTTTGGAAAGCTTATTTAATTTACTACAAAATGTATAAGTTCGATTTTGTTATTACATGCATTTTATATTTATTTATCGAATTTCAAAGTTTACCTTTGAGTTTTTTTTAACCGATTGTACAGTTCACAGGACAAATAAACAAAAAAAATCATGCATCACGTTTAAGTAAATTTAATTGTCCTTCAAAAAATGAAACCCCATCAATTTATGTTTAGCCATTATTGAGAAATTTGTACTTTTATTTAACATGAAAATTCCCATAGGAGCATGCATGTTCTAAAAAGTGTAGACAACCCACTTAATAAAGAAATTTTTCAAACAATTTGTATAATGGATTTTTCATTTTTGTCTGACGAGCTGACCTAAATAAATTGCATTTGTTTTGATTTAAACTGCCATTTTCACCCTTTCAGCTTTACCATGGTAACACGTCACCCTTCACACCACCAGACTTTGTATTTCTATGTGCCAGACTGTTGTAAGATTGCAATTGCCATGCCATGAAAAATAGTGGTGGTGCTAGCGGCTGGAGGGAAAATAAGATTTCTTTAGAAATACGATTTTGGGAAAAGTACAACAAAAAACCGAAATATCCCACAAAAATAAAAAAAAATATTTAAATGTGGCAAATTTATCTGTTTACAAGAGTTGTTAACTCTCGTGTCCATAAGTATAATATTTTTTTTAAAGAAGATTATTTGTGAGAGGTGGCAAAAAGTCCCATTTTTCTATTGTTGTAATTTTTCTTTTTAAATTTTATAATGTTATTTTTAAAAAAGTAATTAACAACTTTGATAAAGTTAATAATTATAAGCATGTAGCTGCTTTTTTAACTATACTACCTTTGGTTCAAAAGTTGTGCTTCTCCCAAAATCTCTATGGGTGTTTAACATTAGTGAAACCCTCCTTCCTTAATATGACTTGAGAGGATGAGCTGGGTGGGCAAATTGTGCTTTATTAATTTCTTGAGAAATTAAAAATTGTTTATTTGAAAGCAGTGAAGTTCTCATATTTTTCATTAAACATGGCACATCAGGCATGGAATATAGTTTTCGATTGGGGTCAAAAGGATGTTCAACAAAATTTACAGTTTTACGAGATTTTCCACAAATTATACTAAATGCCCATTTCATGCCAGCATTCACAGATCCCATATCAGATGTAATGTTAGGCACACCTAGACCTACATGTTCTGTCTTTCTTAGTTAGTCATTAATAATTTCACATACAACTTCAGCATTCACAGACAGGGGCAGATACAGGATTTTGCTAAGGGGGGGCAATCGCATATTACGGAAGGAGTCAGCCATTTTTTCTGCCTAAACTGGACAGCAAAATTTGCTGGCTAATTTGTTCCCTGTTCTCAGAATTTGGAGTGAAGTAGTAGGCAATAATTTGCTTCCACCTATAGTAATTCTTCCAAGCAAAAAAACTAAAACATGAGTTGCAATTCCACTTGTCCAGGCAATGTTACATTACCAGCAAAAATTTTCTTGCTACATCATAATCTTTACTGCATGTTATAGACATTTCAGTTAAGATTAAGGGATTCATAAATGTGAAGCAAAAATCACATTGATGCTCATGATCTGGCTTAATTCCATTAACTTTTTATTTTAAAAAAATCAAAAAATATTAGAATCCCATTATCAAATTTAAGGTTTTGTAGTTGATGATGCAATGTCCTTGGTGATGGTAAGGGATAATTCATAGCTAGCAGCGTTTTATGTCCACTGCGACCACAGGAGAATTTTATTTGCAGTGCAAATACTACATAAGGCACCCATTCATCCCAATCTTGTTGAGTTGTATGTACATAATGAAATAATGAATTGGCTTAGGTAAGGTTCAGTCTTTCTGTGATCCCATTTCCCTTTGGATGATATGCTGGTGTCTGAATCTGTTGGATTTTGAATAGTCCACATAAGGTTTTAGTAATGTAAACAGGAAATTTATACCCGATCAGTCAGTAACTGTTTGGGTGTTCCATGTTTTATTAACATTTTGGTAGCAAAAAAATTTGCAATTGTTTCTGCTGTTTGGTCTGGCATGGGAATCCTCTACATATATTGTGTAAACTTGTCTACAATGACTAGGATGTACTTAGTCCCTAAATAATTAGTGATTACTGGACCCATTACATTCATACTTACTTGCTCAATGGGTTTGAATACTCAGTTGAATACCTGTAAGGGTGGTTTACACTGACCATGACCCTTTTTCTGTTGACAACTGGGACAACTTTGAATGTATTTTCTATATCCATTTTCATTTCTTTCCAGAAAAAACTTTTTTTAATTTCCTCCAGGTTATTATGGTTTATGAGGACCTGCTTGTAGTGTATCATGGTCGGCTGATATCAGTTTCTCAGTCAAGGTTTGTGGAACAAGTAGCTGTTGGAAACATTCTTTTATACCTGGTTGTTTAACTATCTTTTTTTGTATAACGTCTTATCACTGTCTAAGAAATAATAATTGTTTCGGTTTCTTCTTTCTCCAATTAATATATTAATATACTAAGTCATCAATTGCTGTTGTTTTCAATATTAAAAATCTGATGTTTCTAAAGGGATCTGCTCCTCATCTAAGTTGTGAAAAGAAACTATTATTCCAGCAGAAATAAGTTGAGGTTCAGAGTTTACCACCAAAGGCAAACTTCTCAACTCATCTACTAAGGAAATAGCTCCCACAGTCAAACAACAAGGAGTTGATTTGATATTGTTCACATTCAATATTGACTACTTCAAAAATTTTACATTGCCACAAAACACTTTCATACCAGAAAATAAGTTAGAATTAACCACTAAAGGTTGACCACCTTGAGATTCTCTAGTTGCTTTAAAAAACATTTTTTTGTTTGGAAATGTAAGGACACTAAATTATAATTAACAAAATCCATTCCCAGTAGAAATTTGTGTTTGACATTTTGAACTACCAGAATTTCTTGGCTAAAGGAAACACCTTCCATGGTAGCCTTTAAAATAGCAGATCCTAAAACAAATAAGGGTTTTCCATCTACAGATCTAAGACTCACTGCTTTATATTTCCACTAAGATAACTCTGAAATCATGTCTTCTCTTGCTATGGACACCTGACTTTCAGTGTCTATTAAAACATCACACTGATCCCAATTTCCCAAAGTCAGGGTTTGCATTAGCAAAGATGCATATTGGATGTCAACACTATTAGTTAAACAATTTATGACATGGGATCACCCACTATTCATGAATGGCCCCCTTGGTCATTTACCTGGTTCTGATATCCATTATTTCTCCACGATCCAGATAGTGTGGTTCATAATAACCCTGATTTGGGCTAGGATTGTAATTCTGGAAAGTATTTTTAGATCTAGTTGCCCTTTATCTCTAGCATTTCCATTATCATTATTGGGATTACCTCTGTATCCTTGTTGCTCATTGTTGTAAGTGGTATTAAATCTCTTAAAACACATGGAAGCAATATGGCCTAATTTTCCACAGATTTGACATTCGTCCTTAATAAATTGTTGAGCTCTTCTGTCCATCTGATCAGGAGGCGGCATGAATCTAGTTTTCCTAATAGCTACTACAGCAGCTTCACTAACTATAGTCACATCCAAATTTAACCTCTTTTTATACTTTTCAAATTCAGATGAAAATATCTGTTAGACTTGTCCCTAAGTTAATCCACCCTGTTGAGTTAATTCAGGTTTTCTCATCTAAATTGCTTAGTTTTTGTAATAATTTATCACATTTAATGACAGAAAGAGTGTGGGCATTCCAACTTTCGGGCATATCGTTTAAAATGTTGCAAACTTTTAACTCACTGGACATATTTGGGTCAAATTTAAAACATAATTTAAGTTTATCAAAGTAGTAAGCATTATTGATTCTATTGCAGGACTATAAACTCTCACATGTAATCGTATTTCTGGGAAATACTGATCAAAAGGTTTCGAAAAAGTTTCTTAATTGTTTTCTAACCGTTTTCCAATCGGTCAAATGTTGAATAGTTTGGTACCACTTTAAAGCAGTTTTATCCAAATAGAAAGGCAAATATTGTAATTGTTCCCTTTCATCTTAATGTCCAAGGGCAGGCATAAGGTCATATTTGTCTAGAAATTTATTCACAGTATATCTTCCTTCCCCTGTTAATTTGGGTGGGCCTTCCAATTTAGGATTTACTTTTTTTGCCATTATGTAATAATATGCAAATAACAAAAACAGCAAAATTCAAACTTTTTTCTTTTTGGTGTACAAAATCTCAAAACCCAAAAACATCAAAATTGTAACAAAAAATCCACATAAAAACAAACTAGGATCATTTTCAAAATTTTACAGTACATTTTCAGTAAACTCTGGTTTTAGAAAACCAGAGTTCCCCCTTGTTCAAATGATTGCCTGGGTCCACAAAAATCTTTCCTCTCTTTAATCCAAAACAGAGTTCTGATATTAACATCAAAACAAAAAATATTACAAAACTCAAATTCTCAAAATTCACAAGCATTAACACATAATTGATCAGATCCCATCCTGGTTATTGCGGCACCATTTGTGACTGGTAAAATTAGCTTTCTTTCTAGAGTCACAATATAACAACAATGTAAATTGAAATAATAGAAGTTTAATTTCTTGTAGAATAAATATTATTTTAAAGTTACAGCAAAAGCCACAAATTTAACTTTGTAATGGATGAGCTTAACAAGTTACAATCTAACAATTAATACAATGCAATCAAATCATAAAATAAACACTTATACTTAACAAGTAGCAAGGTGATCACCATTCATTTTGCACATCAAAATAACCCATAATTTAACACTTGACAATAATGCAGGGTGGATTTAAATCCACCTGCTCACAACGACGGACCAAAAAGAAAATACTTTCAAAATAAATTTCCTGGCTTAAATACAATTTTCAAAATTCCTAACATATCAAGTAATTGACCTTCAAAACTATTTTCTAAATTTTAATTCACTCTAAATTCTTTATCAATTCTTTGTCTTTCTAACCAATTAATTTACCATCATTCTGAAATCATTCTTAATTAAATTACTTAATTTGAATTTCTTTTCTTTTTATTTAACTTTGATTTTTTAACTACTTGTTATAAAATTTTGGCTAATTGCCCAATTAAGCAAATTCATCATGTCACACTCTGTTAGCACTAATGTTTAATAAATATTATTTTTATGTTGCATGGACACTATAGGACACTACTAGAAACATACCTTTACTTAGAAATATATACACATGACAATGTTTCCACAGTGGGGGAGTGATTTTAAAATTTAAACTGGCAAATCTCAGGAGGGCGTTTCTTAAAAATCCAAAATAGCTGGCCTCTGGGGGACATGGCTTAAAAAAAATGACATAAGTATAAGGTCAAAGCAATTATGCAGTATGGGTGTACCATACTACTACCATTAGCTTCTGCATATAGCTTTATTTTCAAATTGTTTGAATATCTTTTAGGACCTCTTATTAATAATTCAAAATTATACTTTCTTTATGTTATTGTTTGTTCTGGTTCAATATATTCTAACTAGTTTGTTTGTTTGTATTCCCCTACCGGGCTACAAGCTTATCGCTCTTAATGCCCTTCTTGGGAGGGAGGGGGAGGTGGGAGGGTATTTGTGGTCATGGCCGACTAAATGGGAACTGCCCCAGCATTCGCCTGGAAGGACCATGGAAACCACGAAAACCAATTCAAGGCAGCCGACCTTGGAAATTGAACCCAGGTCTCCCGAATGCCAGGCGGGAGTGTTAACCACTACACCACTGTAGCTCGGTAGTAATTGCATAAAATCCATTTCTATAAGCAAATCATAACTATCAGACATCTTGCCAAAATAAGCAAATGCACGAACATCAAATCAAACTTTTCTTCCCCTAATTGATGATTAAATCTAGCTTTTTGCTTACATTAAAATTTGGCTATGGAAAATGTCCTGGTTTGAATACTTCTTTTAAAAAGTTCTGTATATGAATATACAGTGTTATAAATGTTATAAAACATTTCACTAATTAATTATGGACATTTCAGCACCTGTGTCCAAGAAAGCAACTATTGCTATCCCATTAATTGTAACATTAAAATTAGGAGATTGATAATCTTCTCGTGTTAATAAGGCTTGTGCTAAATCAATTATAGTATGTATTTTTTCATCGTTACTCTTGGTTAATTTTTTACTGTTTACTAAACTTTCCATATCTTTTTGTAAATCTTGTAGTTGGTTACCAAGGTGCGACAATCTGCCAAGCTAACCCTTAGTTTCAAGATGCAGTAATTACTCTAAAATTTTGATTTTCCCCGCGGCCCGTTGTCAGGCTAACGCAGTATCGTGCGCGGCAATCATCATCTTCAGCGCTTGCTGCACCTCCACCGTAGACTTCTGATGTTCTTTCTGGGACGTCATCACTTCCCTGACCGCCTTCGTGGTCAACGAGACTTGTTCCACCAGCTCGGCTAACCCAGGAAAAATGTCAAAATTTTCATTACTATCATCCGTTTTCTTTGCCATCGTAGCAACCGAGATGGACGTCAAGTCGTCACTACCTTCTTCGGTAAGTTCAGTACCGGTTCGCGCATCTTCAAATCCCTCGAACTCCAAGGGCAAAGGTTCCTTATCCTTATTTGGGTCCCGCAATGATTCTGGTATAACTGGCGGCTCAAACCTTTCTCGCAGCTTCTTTACGATGGAATTCCTCCTCTCGATTCGTTTCCCTTTGTGGAGCTTCAGATAGTCCCCAGGCTGGTTTTTATCTTTCTCCTCGCATGGAGGCTTATCCCGCTGTCCTTCCACAAATAGCACGATAGAAGGATGAGAAGTAGTCAACTCAGCAGAGGAGGGCTCACTTGAACTTCTTGGCCTGTTCATAGACACCAAACAGATCAACCAGCTCACCAGCAATTCAAGATGGCGTCGTCCTACTTGAATCCAACGAAAATTCCCAAATTTCATTCAAATTTCCACCAAATGAATCCGGAGCTTCACTGCTGTACAGCTTGAAGTGCAAGGAAGACTCGTTTTTCACTTTCAGGGGCGCAAACTTACTCCAAGATGGCGCCCGTGACTCATCAAATTTCCACAATTATTCAAAATTAATAACACCTAATTTCGAATTAATTTCAGTCCAATACTCACACCAGAATTGATCCAAATGGTCCAAACGTTGTTAGCAGGTATTACCCTGCACCTCCACCATGTAGAAGTTGAGCTCAGATTGGTGGGGCGTTTCCCTGCCCTAGTTTGGGTCCTTGTCCTTGGTGTGAGGTGTCCCTTTTTCTCACTTAAATCCCTAGAATAACTTGCAGACCATTTACTCTGTAATAATATACTTTATTCCTCCCAGGTTGATCTCCTAACCTGCTTCCTTCCT
>JAQIXP010003552.1:0-12852 GCA_034700285.1 Proteroiulus fuscus
TATGTACCGTTAGTTAACATGGAGATTCCCATAGGAGCATGCATTTTTTAAAAGTGTGGACAGCCCCCTTAAGCATTTTTTGTTACCTGGCAGCTACAACCAGCTGTTTATTGTTAGTATAGATTGCGAAGCAGTTGGCATTGTTTAAACGAGACGGGGAAGTTTCCACAGCGATGCCATTCAGCGGAACCTGTCCGTGAACCTTAAATTGCAAGTTGTGAGTTGCCGTGCGATTCGCATAAATCAAGATGTCGGAGAACTATAAAAAAAAGTGATTTCGACAGATCAAGTAAAACCTAAATCCATATTGACATTTTACGTAATGTTACAAGCTCATTACCAAGAAAAACATTCGTTGCTGAAATCCCTTCTTTGATAACTTCTGCAAGCATCCTTCTCTTACAAAACTCTTAAAATAATGTAAATCTTTTAATGAAAACGATGTAGCACAATTTACAAAAGAAACTGCCGTACTGTCCCGTATGAGTACCTTGCCAGAGGAAGCAAGACTGTCGATGCCTACGATGTCACGTTGAAGCTCGATAAGCTTAACAAAATTTTCCTAAAATTTGACAATGTAAACATAAGTGTAACAAAAATTTGGGGATAACCTTAGAAAACAACTTTATATTTACTCACAGCTTTTTTCATGCTGTCGGCCATCTTGATTGTGACATCCTTCAATTTGTTGAGGGCAGTTTGGCAATCGGAAGAATCTGGATGATCGACGGAATAGTGGAGTACCAATTCTATATGCGAAATTTTGCTTAATTAATGAAAGATGTACGGCTTAATATTTCCTGACTTTCTCGGGGCGCCATCTAGGATGCCAAAACGAAACTAAAATCGCCTTTTCTGCCTCGAAAGTACAACTTACTTTCCAAAAGCAGTTTGTAGTGGATCAGACGGTGCACCGGTTTCAAAATGAAGCTATTAAATGGGAGATAGCAGGCCTTCTGTCCTTCAAAATCCTTGTAGAATTCCTCAAACTTTTTATTACTTCTGTAATTTTGGTCCAATTGTTCCAGAATGGACACGTAATCATTTAAATAGTTTTTGTAAAGCTATATGGTTTGAAAATATGTAAATTATGATTAGTTCGGATTAAAACTGTTACCCCCAAACCTTCGTTTGACAATTTCAAATTTACATCGAGCATAGACATATTGTTGAGCAAAATATCCCCGATCCTCTGAAAATTTCCCTTGAGATGAGCGTTGGATCGGCCTTCCCAGATTGTCAAGCGCTGCTCGACGTCCCGCAGAAATGTGGAATGGAACTCGTAAATGGGTTCGACCAGCATGAGAATGTCGTCGATAAGAGTGTGTGGCAAGAACTCTTCCTTATCTACTTCTTCTTTGAACCACTGCAAAGACAATGATTTAAATCATTTCCAAATTGTTTTTGAGTTTTCTTATGGTAAGTATTCCAAAAAGAATACACTACTACTGTATGGCACCCAGGAAAAATCATTCGGCAGAATACTGTCGCTAAACTTTAGCAAACATAAATAATTTGACAGTTAAACTGCGATAAAAATATTAATTATTCAACATTAACACCGGAGTAAACCAGTGGTATTTTTGGTCATGAATTTCCCATCAAATTTAATTTTAAATTATAGTATCTGACCAAAATACCCTTACAAAAAATAGTCTGAATTATTTGAAGGAAAAAAAAGATAGATTATTTACAAAATTAGTTCATTTGGTCCAAAAATTGTGATTTGAAACCTATCTCGAAATTTTCATGGAATTGTAAAATCACTGTTTGCCAAAATTGATTTTGGAATCATAATTTATAAACAATGTGATTTTAGAAATAACAGAATTTGAAAAATCGTGTTTTTCAAAGCATGTCCAAAATTCAGATTGCAATGGGAACTTTTTTGTTTTTCAGAAACTGCAGTTTTAAAAATCACCACTTTTTGGGCCAAAAAATCTAAATTTAAAATAAAATCTAGAGTTTTTCTTTTACAAGGGTACAATTATTTTTCCGAATTGCAAGAAAATAGCAATCGTTCATTGCATTAAACCACAGCCAACTATTTATTTATAAAATAAAAAATCTTAGTTGGCTGTGATTCTACAATATTTTTGTATAAGAAATTTTTCCTGGGTATAGGATAGCATTACCAGTATGTAATACTTGGAACAATTCCTTAGATATTGTTAAAACAAACCTTAACAATGACTTCCAGGTCCTTCTTGTAAGTCCTTTCAGTGGTCAATATTTCTTTGGCAATGTAATATGCTTTATCCGTTGGATAACGCTAGATTAATAGAAAGAGAATTTATTTTACGCTCGGTATACCACTACAAACTGAGCAAAAATGGAATCAAAGCATTGAGAGACTAAAGGAACTGCCAAATGAATAAAATCAACAAATTTATTTTTCCCCTAGCATTTATAGTCTAGCCTCATAGAGTGACTGGCCTAATGATAATGCCTAAGCTAACGACTAGCACCATTACCTGAAGAGAAATATGAAATATCATCTTAATCATGTTTCTGGAAGAATTCAAAGTTATCGCATGCATTATCCTGCATAATAATAAGAAAATACGTGCAAATATTTTAAGAATAGGGCAAAGCAAAAGTGACATTAAGTGAAAGTTCTTAGAAATTGCTGAAGCATTTATCATCATTAGCAGCAAAAAAATGCTTGCTTAATTGTTCATAAAAAGGTAGAGAACTAAAATCACGATGATGGATCCTGTGATTATTAACTATCCATAATCCATAAATCAAGTGTGGTCTTGTAGGAGTCGTCCACATAGTACAAAACACTGAAAGGGGATATACGTGTTGGGCGGAGGAAGACGTACGTTTCAAAAAGTTTCAATAAGGTTCGAAACTTTAACTCACGAGGGTTGTAGAATTTATTCACATGCATGACCTTAATCCCAGAAAAAAATAGGGGGGAGCCTGCGGACAAGCCCCCCCCCCCATATTCTTAAAAATTAACCTTTTATTTACATGGGGTGTTTGATCCCCCCACACACGGCAGTGTTACGTCCCTGCTCATATGCTATTCCTCATAATCTCATATTACTTTTAAAATATCAAAAAAATTGAGTTCTGGTTACATTTATTGTAATTTCTTCATGCCCTCTGATGACTCAAGAATAAATTTCTCAAAAATTAAGGAAAAATCCTTTGCGACTTCGTATTGCGATAAAAAATTCTCGGAAATTATAGGAAAAATCTGTACATGACAAATTAAAGTGTATTAGACTGAGTAAATTTAGCAAATTTCACTATATATTGACTGTGTAACACTTCTCACCCTTTGACATAATTTGACAACTTGCCGACTAAAAATATAGTCTATAGGGGTCGATGGGGTAAAAAAAAAATCCTGATATTCTATCAATCATGACTTATGGATGATATGTCTTGATATTTTGCTTGATATTTTTCAAACCAGCAAAAATAATGTACGTTTCATTATCATTATAAAATACCGTTTTCATGGCTGGCTAATCCCAAAATAAACTAGGGTACCTAAGCCACTTAAATGGGAAATTACGCCGCTAAATCGGTGCAGTCATTAAGAAATAAAAAATGAAAGCCAAGATTCAAAGCAAGAAAGCGTAATATTTGCTAAAACACAAACACCAAATATATTTACCGCCACTACCTTTCTCCGCATGTCTACCTCGGCTTCTTCGGCCAGAATGTCTTTGACGGGGAGTTGAGGAGAAACCGGAGAAATGATCCCATCGATGTTTGTGTTGGAAGTTATGGGTGATAGCTGGGGTTGCGGCGATGGCGTCATCTTCACAGGCGAACAATCGACAAAGTCTATACAGGGAAGGAAGAAGAAAAGCGCGATGTTGACCACCGGGTTGGAAGAAATAGTTTTTATTAACAAAAGTACGGTACTGGTACTAATTCAGGGTTCATACTGAGCTTTATAAAGGGCTTTCCCCTGCGGCGTAGCAAGGGTAAAAGGAGCTCGGGGCGTGTACCCTTGTACAGGCCCCTAAAATTCTCTTAAATTATGGTACTAATTACAAAAATTGACAAAAATGGCGCCGCAGGCGACTTTTTTTACCAAAAAACAGTTAAAAAAAAATGAGCTAAAAATGACCTGAAGTGCTATTTATTTAGGGGATGGGCACCAAAATTTGGGGGCCCCCTTCAATGTGGGGCCCGGAGCGGTCCGCTCTCCCTGACAAAAAACATAGCTTTCCCCTCAACAAATTTTCTTATGCAGATGTAACATTATCGACTTTGATTAGTGGAAATTTAATATTAAGATCTGATGAGTCAATAGCCACTTCCGCCCTAATACAACAATATTTACCCACATTAAAATAGAAGGAACATGCAAAAGTATGACAAAAGTAGGAAATTGTATTGTAATATGTTAAACTTAAAAAATGCAAAAATAGATTTATTAATATTATTATTAACTGTCCTTGACTTTTTGGTGATTTTGGGATTATTCCTGACTAAATTACTCGATCGTCCCTAACTTTCCACGTCAGTATGAACCCTGTAATTTTTCACTAAATTGGCAAGCAAACAGCAAGCCACGGGACATATTTGTAAGTGTTAGCGGAGTTAGTGCGGTTTTTTTCCCAGCTATGTAACATTTCTCTTACTAGGCCTACAGTTATTTTATTACCATTGAGAATCCACTGCAATAATCGTTTAAAGGATTTTGCTTTCCTTACCAGACCTACAAATTGGGTTCTAGGTCTTATCAGAATTACCTCCCAGGTAGGAATTATTGCATTAGTTAAATTCTCATTTGATAGTAAACTAATAATGTATTTAATTTGGAAATCCATAAGAACATAATACTGTAGTTATAATTTAGTAATAATTAATGTATAACATTAATACTTTTAAACCTGCAGTTTTATGGAAAAAGGGAAGCAGGGACAAAAGGAAGGGGATGGGGGGTTGTCTGACCCTTCCCTCTTTGATTTTTTGATTCACTACATACTTTTACGTAAATTTTACAATATTTTTGAATTTCCCACCCCTGGCATTAGCACCATTAAATTGCTAAAATATTGTCTGCCGAAAAATGGCCACGTTTCTTGCATGAAACCTTCAGTAGGCTTTCGGCAGAAATATTGCAGTAAATCTTTAGTCGAAAACTTTATCTGGGTTGCAATTTACATATCAGATTCCTAGGATTTTTTTAAATAAACCAGAGAAAATTTACAACAATTTAAGAGCCTTTTATTGGGCTGCTAGTTTGGACTGTTTTCCCTCACCATCACCGAATGGTTAGAGTTCAGTAATTTGGCAGGAAAATTCAATCAAACTTTGACTCCAAAGTTACGGTCGACCTAATTCTCCAGCACAAAAAAAATACTAAAAATATTAACCCTATTGTATAAGAATGAATAGAACCGAATTCAAACTCCGCTAACGTTACAAAATCGCATTTCAATGGGCTTGGGCAATGAGCACGGAATCGACAAGTGAGCATATTCGACAAGAACGGGTCTTCCAACAAATAACCCTCTACAGTGGTCAAACGGATTGCAGTAGTGTTTTTGGTAGCGGTTTCAGAGATGCGTTTAACGACAAACGAACCCGAATGACAAGAGTATTGAAAAAAAATTCCTTTAATCACATTCAGCAAAAAAGAAAAAAATGTACAAGAAAAGTAAAATACAATCTGAATCATCACCTAAAACACGATTGGAATATCGCAATAGTACAACTATTTTGACTTATTAATAATACCGTATTTATTTCATTTTATAAAAAATCACTAGAAAAGCTAAGAGTGCAACTACACGTGTCGCTGAAATCTGGGCAAATCTGGGACCTAGACATTAGTGGCGTACATTTGCAAGTTCCTATCGAAAATCGAGTAGGTGCCCATCGCAAATCGTATTTGCTGATTCAGGAAAGCGAAGCAGTGCACGTTAGAGAATAAAACAGAAGCACGGACAGTTTTACCACAAACATTCTAATATCAAAAAATATCTTGCGACCAAGCTTCGAATCGCGATTCGAAGTGCACTTTGCTCAAGATTAGGGCAGTTTTGCGGTCGCAGAGCCTGCAAACCGATAACTCGACTAGTAATTAAGGCGCTTTCATGGGCGGCTTCTAGCGTAAATAAGCACAAAATAACATGTAATAGGAAAGACTTGATTTCAACTTCAACCCTTGCACTCCCACGACCATTTCATGCAATGCGCATTAGGAAGTGACTATCTCACTAATGGGCACTCATGCGCACGGCGTGTTAGTGAAACGGCATAGGATTAGGAACTCGTTTCTGCACGATACCACACGGTTTGCCAAATTTCCACACTTGAGAACGATTTAGTATAATTTTTCGCATTCGAGTTACATAATTGATAGTTCTCGGTAGTGGGTTGCACGTTAGGGGAAAATAATTGTAAACAAAAATACAGCAAATTGATTCTGTTGCAAAATGCGCAAGTAACCCTAATAATGCCATGCAGAATTACACAATGTTCCCATACGAATCAATACACAAACTCAAGTTGTATTAGATCGTGTTGAATTTAGTCGTATTTTGATTTGACAAGATACTCGGGAAAATTAATTCACTCTCAATTCACTTTTTCTCCCACTGACATGAACAACTGCGAGATCGACATGGCGTCACCTCTTGACTTTACTTGAAAACATTCTTTGTTGGTCACATAACTAACACGTGGTTTGAAAGTTTCTGCATTCTTGCAAGTCTTATTTTAGTATTGGTAACATATATTTAAAAACAATAAATAAAATTTTTTTTCAAGTGCAGAACCACTCAGCCACAGCTTATATGCAGCTGTGATATGGACGTATTGGAGTAACCATTAGTGCCAACAAAATCTGTTTCACACAGTTGTCACTGTAATTTGAGCGGCGTCACAATAAGAGGGGAAAAAAAGATGACTTCCATTCCTGTTTGTGAACAGGCTATGTACAGAAGCTTTGGGCCTCCACAAAAAAACAACTTAAAGGGAAAATCTCACTCTAATAATATGATTACAGTTAATACAAGAATTGAGGTTAACATTTTACTCAAACTTGCCATTAAGTACGTCTAGATAGGCTCAAATTGTTTATTCATTTTACCACTAGTACCATCTGTTAGGCATTATGGTTCATTTCACCATTGACATTAACAGGTGGCGCTAGTTGTAAAACTGAATAGGAATAGTTACACATTTGCTCGTCATGCACCACCACTCGGCAATATGGCGCTGACCATGCTTATCAGCAAATTTGCGATACTCATTTTAACATTTGATTGCCTTTATTTTAAAAGTAACTTAGCAATAAAGTGAGGCTTTCTCTTTAATACCAGTTGTAAAAATCAAACAAGGTGGGAATCGTGCTAATTAATTCGGGCCCGGATTGAAAACAAACGTTAATTAGCTAAGTGGAAGAAAGCTAAATTAGGCAGATGAACAACATGTACGCGTGGTGTGTTGAAAAGAGTTAGCGAATAGAGAGCAATGGCTGATTAATTAATTAGCTCGGAGATCACAAGGGGAAGGTTGTTAGGGAAAAGGAGGAAACGGATTAAAAAATGCAGTGTTAAAAAAAACCACGTACTAATCAAAACAGAGACATCCATTAATTACACGCACACGATATGCAACGTAGGGATAAAAATCTACGACTATTAGTTACGTTGGAGTAGTTTGAAGAGAAAAAAATACGGGCAATGGATGCAGCGTAATTAAAAAAAGCTGCCTAAAAATGCTTCCGTAATAAAGATTCCTAAATGGAATGCTTGCAAAATAATAGTACAAGCTTGACAGCATTGCAGCACATAAATCCTGCCCTTCGTTAAGGCTGGGATCTCTCCCAAAAAACTGACGGCAATACAATCCAGCCAATTATTTCCACAATAGTGGAAATAGGAATATCAATCATGGAGGAATAATTATCAAAACGGTATTTCGAATACAAGCGTACGACAATCTCAATTGACATTGGTAAGAGGGCTTCTGCCAGTCTTTTACTGGAGTTATCAGATGAGATCTCTTCAACTAGTTGCAAATCCATTTTTAGGAATGTAATATTTTTTGAAATAAAATTTTGATTAGATATTGTCTGGACAGTGCTTATGGGAGTTCCTTAGAATGTATACAAAAAATTTCAAACACAATATTGCCTCCGAATAAAGACTTTTCATTAAAATTGTCATGACGGGTTCATAGATTATTCGCAAACCGTTAGCAGATCTGAGGGATTCGAATTGGTGCAAATCCCAAACCAAACCATTGGTGAGTTTTTGCAATTCAGTAGAGTAGATTAATATCATTCTGAATATTATAGACGCTATGACAATTTTAGGAACGGTCTTGATATTTACATAAGTAACATCACCTAAATTACAATCGGAAAACAATCTAATGGGTGAGCAATCCATTTTAAGCAGCATAAACCAAAACCAAAATTTTCGTTTTTGTGCCAATTACGAGCATTTGCCTTTCCAATTTCGAATATTCATTGAATAAATTTGTGAATACAATGAAATTAAAGATTGTTTATGGTGCATTGGCCCACTACGGCTTGATATGGTGCTGTCCCTTGACAGTTTTAGCAAGTTTTCGGTACAAAAGACTCTAGCTGCAGAAACATTATTGCTTATCCAGAAGACTACATGCAGCTAATTTACATAAAGTGCACTGCTTTACTGGCATTTTCTCGTATTTCAGTAGGGCCACCTGCAATTTCGACAATCGCCAGCAACAGTGAGTTCGCCATTCCATACTTGGGTAAGACAGGATCGCGAGACAGCAATCGAGCCTCGTCGAATAGCCTGCATCTCGGTCAATAACCCTTGCATTTTCCTTGTGGAAGAAAATGTCCCAACATACGGGACCCATGATTGACAATGCAGATCGTCCCTGATAAATGAGAGGCAATTTGGTTGGCGGCACCACTCAGTCCTCGTTTAAGGCGTCGGCATAACGGTTGACAAAAGTGGTGCCAGGCGTGCCCTCCTCGTTACTAGGCGATGCCAAACTGGCGTGCCTATTCTCCAAGATGTGCCCGTTGGACACCTGCAGCTCGATGGATGACCGGTGGCGCCGCTTGGTTCTGGAGCCAGACGAGCAGGTCGACCCCGGACTCGAGTCTGGTCCGCGCGGTTCTGGCGTCCTGATTGGGCTGGGCGATTTGGATGGCACCACATTGATTTTGACGTCGAAGCCCTCGTAACGTGGCGTCAGCCCGCTTGCAAAGGCTTCCAAACACAGGGCGGACATGGTGCTCTCGTCCAGTGGACTGATTTCCTCACGCAGAGTGTTGTCTGTCGAACTGGCGTCCTCGATCGTGTCGCCGGGAATCGGATCGTATTCGATCCTGTCGAACACGCCTTTCTCCAGCTGCTCCTGCTGCAGAGGATCAATGTCCATGTAATACGTTTCCAGCTGAGACCCGTCGTCGGGAAGCACGTAGCGATTCTCGTAAAGTCGCTGGCTGTCGAAGACTGCCGTTGTCCTGATGGCTCGTACCGGGCTAAGTCCAAGCCCAGATCCGGTGCCAGGCGCTCGACCGTGACTGGGACTGCCCTCGCTCTCGTTGCTGCTGGCGCCGCCACACTCTGATGGATTGTCGTCGCTGGTCGAGTAATCGCTTGGCAATTCCCCGGCGCTCGGGTGCCGGTCGTCCGATGGCTTGCTTTCCTGAGTCGGAGTCGAATCCTTACTTTCACTTTGCTCACTAGTGCTGCGTTCGCTGATGCGAGAAAGCGTACGGACAGGGAATAGTAGCGTGTCCTCCAGAGGTGGACACGGTTCCACTTCTTCGTCGTCCAGTTCTGGGTCACGTGGCAGGCTGTCTGTATCGGCGTTGGCCATATCGTCGTCGTGGACGCTGGCTGTGATGTCCTCTATCTCACCCGAGTAATACTCTTCGGCGCCAAATGTTGTATACGCCTCCGCCTTGGCTTCGCCACCACCGTCCATCTCGATGCTCTCTTGCTCTGTGATGGTCATCGACAAAGGCGGCGGGGGAAAGTTTTCAATAACCGTTGTCTCGCCAGTGTCCGAGCAGCTCTCCTCTATGGTGACAGTCGTGTCGTTGTCGTACGTCTCATCATTTGAAACGTCGCTCAGCTCTTCCAAGTACACCTTCTTCCCACTGGGGGCAGTACTGCTCACGTCCACAATAGTGCTTCTTAGGAACCTGTTGCGCGCCTCGTCGATAGACTTCTTTTCGTCAAGGGCACCGGGACCGAAGCACTCGCTACTGTCGTCCTCGTCTTCCATTTCGTGAAACGGGGGAGGTGGCGGCGGTGGGAACGTGGGCGCCAAACTTTCCCATTCCAACTCGTCTGCCCTCCGATCGATAAACAGTTGCCGTTCAATCTTTTGAGTGGCATCAGCTCGAACCGGCCCTTCGCCATTAACCGTTTTCCTGGCGGAATTCTTTGGCACTTCGTCCCCGTCTTCCACGATATGAAGTGGCTCCAAATAATCGCTGTCTCTGCTTTGCAAGCTGCCACTGCTCGTGTCCGACACGTCGCTCCGGCGCTTGTGTGCTTCCACTGCCTTCTCGATGAAATGATTTGTAATAGAATCATCCTTGCTCGAGTAGCTAAAGGCCGCCGGCAGGTCGTGCACACAGACGAAATCCAGGGAGCGTGGTTGCGGCGACTTGGGAGAGGCGGCGCTTCGCCTCAGCGGAGAATCCTCTCGGTTTAACCTGCTCCTGGCATACAGCGTCGGACTCGACTGAGTGATCTTCTGGTGTTCCACGTCAACCTGAATGCGTGGTGGCTTGACGGGTTTAAAACCTTTCTGACCGCTACCAACAACACTAGTGCTACCTTTGGCCACGGCCGAGTAGGAGGGATGAGTAAGTTGGCTGGGGAGGGGCGGGGGCGCGTCCGAAACGTCGAGGGCGGGATCAGCCCTCGCGTCGGCAAAATGGCGCTTGTGCAAAACATAGGCAATGTCGCCTTCGACCTCATTCTCGTGGTCTCCCTTTCCGTTAACACCTTTCCCTTGTTCGTTCTCGACATGCTCACTATTTGAATCCGGTACGCTGACCGGAAGGGGGTTGGCTCCTTGACCAGCGTCCAGCGGGATCGCCCCATTGGACAGCCGGTCATGTGGGGCTCCGACCCCACTGATTCTTGCCCCATTAGAAACCCTCTTTAGCGGACTATTCCCACCTTCACTGTCAATTAACTGGTAAGAGTCCTGAGATAAATTATCATCCCCGTCTGCCTCATTATGTTCTCTCGAGCTATCGTCCTGCCGCAAAGAACTTCTGCTCGAGGGGGACTCCGTATACGACTGGGTGTTGGTTCGGGAGCGAACCTCCGCAGTCTGGGGGGGATTAACCTCACCTTCTTTCCGTCCTGCATCGGTCTGCGTCTCGGCCGCACTGCCGCCATTTACCATGGGCTCGAGTCGTTCCCGCTGCTCCGAGGCCTGCTTGGGACTGGCCGCGGGACTCAGCTTGTACTCGCCACTGGCTTGGTCGTCGCTGTGGATGTCAGCCCTCTCCCGGGTGGGAGACGCCAGGGCTTCGGTGGAACCAGAGTCGTTCAGGACCATGGAGCCGCACGATTGAGATGCGGGTGTCCCCACCGATTGGTCCCCGACTGGGAGAAGCGGCTGTGCTGACTTCGAGGCACCTACTCTACTTATGCTACTATTAGCCGAGTTCGGGTGTCGAAAGGACTGGGACCTTAAATTTAAAAAAAAGAGAGATTGGGAGGTGAATAAATGTTGCAACCTATTGTAAGGCATGGAAATACATTAAGAAATTTATGGCAGTTTCTCAAATGATTACAAAAAACCTTCTTGCCAGACTTTCCCTGATATTCTAATTTATTTACTTTTAATCTACTATTTTAGCAATAAAGCAAGAATCTTAAAACCAAACAAATAAAAGTTGAAAATGTACGCCTTTGCTAGTGATGAGGTGAGCTAAATATAAACTAACCTGACAGATAGGACACATGCATGTCACAATGACGTGTTAATCACCCAATGGCTGGTTTGTTTACAAATACTCTCAATAGACTGAAGTTCACCTTTCATTTGTTTGGTTTATATTAATAAACACATACTTTTATTTGTACAAACAAATAGGTTTTCTTTTCCCATATAATATTAAATTCCCATAATTGTCCATACCCAAAATCTTAGATGTCACCCTGTATTTTCGAATAACTTCATCAAAAACTAGAAAAATTTTCCTGGCTTTTCCCGATTCTTACTTTTTTTTGCCTGACTTTGCAGATAATGGTAACCCAGAATGACGAGTGTAAGCCTAATATTGTCAAAGACAAATTAAACCAAAATGTTCATACCTTTGAAAAGGCTGTCGCTTTACAAAATTGTCCCTTACGAAGTCAACCACCTGCTTTTGGGTTCGTCCGCTGTACCTGCAAATTGAATATACCCAATGAAATAAAAAGGACCTTTTTGGAAATCTGGGCTACTCGCAATGCCTCAATTCAATTTAACCTGAATGAAGACCCGCGACTAAGCACCCTCGTTTTCTGCCGAGCAAGCTTCTTGACTGTCGAACATCTGAAAAAGCCATGATGCTCGACACACTTCTTCCAAAAGTTCTTGCACTCGTTTCTACCGTCAAAGAAAAACTCCACGGTATCTTTATAGTAGCCCTATTGGAAATAAAATAAACTAGAGTATTACTTTCAGATGATACATGATTGCAGGACTAAAGGACAGCACATTAATAAGTTGCTTTCCAAAAAAAACCAAAAAAAAACTGAAAACATACAAAAGCATAATTTCAACAAATGGTATCACAAGTGAAAATCTGTTATGTTAAATAGCAATTAAGGGGGCTGTCCACACTTTTAAAAAATGCATGCTCCTATGGGAATCTCCATGTTAATTACCGGTACAAATTAA
>JAQIXP010003553.1:0-12851 GCA_034700285.1 Proteroiulus fuscus
AAACTTTTCTGCAGAAATTCGTCAGCTTCGTTACTTGTAGAATATCATCATATTGCACTTGAATGTCAAATCCCACATGAGAAAGTTTTTACAGAATCTTTCCTATTTTCAAATGTAATGTTGATGAATCACGATTTTTCTATAAAAGCAGGTAATGTTTCTACCAAAACTTAAACAGCTTACATTTCTGCAGAATTTAAACTTTTCTGCAGAAATTCGTCAGCTTCGTTACTTGTAGAATATCATCATATTGCACTTGAATGTCAAATCCCACACGAGAAAGTTTTTACAGAATCTTTCCTATTTTCAAATGTAATTGTTGGTGAATCACGATTTTTCTGTTTCAGGAAATGTTTCTACCAAAACTTAAGCAGCTTACATTTCTGCAGAATTTAAACTTTTCTGCAGAAATTATTCAGCTTCGTTATTTGCAGAAAATTGCTCTTGAATGTCAAATCCCACATGAGAAAGTTTTTTACAGAATCTTTCTTTTTTTCAAATGTAATGTTGATGAATCACGATTTTTCTATAAAAGCAGGTAATGTTTCTACCAAAACTTCTAAGCAGTTTACATTTCTGCAGAATTTAAACTTTTCTGCAGAAATTCGTCAGCTTTGTTATTTGCAGAATATCATCATATTGCACCTTAATTGAATAACTTGAATGTCAAATCCCATATGAGAAAGTTTTTACAGAATCTTTCTTGATTTTGTTTTACAGAATCAAACTTCTATAAGCTGTTTGCATTTCTGCAGAATTTCAATGTTTCTGCAGAAATTCGTCACTTTAATGTTGAACTGATTCGTTATCTGCAGAACATCATCATTTTTAAAATTTTACTGATTTGTATAAAGGATTTTCTCAAATGCATTCGATGTATCCAGATCTGATAAGCAGCAGATCTGAGCAATCACTTCCGCTCTATAGGGATTTGGAAACCCAATGCAAATCTGACTTGATTTGAGAATTGTTTGGAAAATGTGAGAGCCTAAAAGATAAGTCATAAGTGGTACAACCAATCTCTCCAAAGTGTTGCTCAAATTTTGAGATAAAAGTAAATTATATTGAGTTGATCAAGGTGATTCTGTGATTGGTATCCAAAAAATGTGTATAAAGTCAATGACATATTATGATGCAAATGTCATGGATATTTTGTTATCTGTATTTACACTAGCTGGTAGCCTATTGATTAATCCAGTTTCAGGAAGGCTCAGTACATTATATGATCTTTTTTTTGGTAAAATACAGGCCTACGTAAAGTATACTTAGAATAAGTCGATGGTTTAATTTAGAAGTAGCGAATAAGCCAAAATTTGCTTTCGAGATAATAGCGTTTTTATGGAAAAAAAGGTATAACTCGGTAAATAAACAATGTAAAAAGGGAGAAATTTGGTGAACAGATAAAACAATATAGTATTTTTATAGGGAATGTGCTAATTTTTGTTAACGAATTAAATTAGTAAATTATTTAAGGAATTTGAGAAATAAAAGGCTTAAAATTGCAAATTCGCTAGTTTGACTTTGATTAAGTTTGCAGGAAAGCGAAATAAATGAAGTGTGAAGTAGCGAATGTGCACATCCATTAGTTTGCCTATTGAATAAAAAGAATGCAAAAAAATTAGCGACAAATGTCAGTTCGCTACTTGTATTTTAATAAAAATCCAGGTCTTCAGAAATTTTTTAAAGAAAAACTAACGAATGGTACCATTCTCTATTTGTAACTTTTAGAAATGATACCTTGTTGGGTATTCGCTACTCTTCACTTCTGTAACTTAAACAATTATTGGGTTAAATTAATTTCTGTAACTTTAGGTTAATTAGGGACACTTCCAGGATCACAATTGTTCACTTATCTTATTTTTGACAAGTTGGCTCATTCGCTGCTTCTGAATTAAGCCATCGAAGTCAAATTTTGAGTAAGCCAGTACTGAGAAAATCTCTCCTTGTCACAAGTTATTCTTGAAATGATGGCAATAAAAGTAAAGAAAGGTATAGAAATTAAAATGTTAATTGAAATTATCAATAAGTAAATATTTATTTGAAAACTAGCTGCCTAATTTGATAGAAATTGATTTTCAAAAAAGTAGCCATTTTTGCAGATATTTGTGGCGCCACCAAATGATCAAGTTGAGTACTGCCATGCAATTTTTGGTCTTAGTCAATAGTCAAATTGGTCAGTGTTCTTGGTTCATATATACTGAAGATGACCTTTACGACCCTTGTACAATGCACCACACAAGTATTCCATAGCGAAAATGTGAAGCCAGACATGCACGTCATATAGATGGCGCCAGTAATATCTGCATTCCACATGGTAAAATAGCTTATCAATGTACTTCCCAAGTATTCTTTGTCATTCAGAAATCGTGTGTGATTTTTTACACAAATGTTCATGCAGAATTTCTGCTAGTGATTTGAATCACTGTACAAAGATAATCATGTGGGTGTGTGAGGAACATGTTTTGCAGAAATAATTCTACAAGATTATCTTAATTCTGCAGAAGAGACGTGCATTGTAATATAACCATGTATGAAAATAATTTGTACAAAAAAAATTATCTGGAAATTTTCTAAAATATAGTATTGTATTAGGTAATTTTAACAAAAATCTATACATAACTTGGCAGAATTCTGTGGAAACGTCACTGGGGTATTTTATGGATATTTTCTGCATGTCCTTTACAGGTAGCAGGGTAGTCATACCCCTGGGGCTATTTTTTGGAGGACAAATAATTCCCTCCAGAGGGCGCAGTATGCAGTAGTACAAGCCCAGGTGGCGCAATAAGTCATTCAACAGTTACAGGACTGTAGCATGATTATGACTTGAGTAGCTATTTAGGTTCACCAAAGTCCAATGGCATGGTTTGATGGTTATTCAATTTCGTGAGATTACTGATCTATTTTAAATCATCTAATTTACTTGGAATTTGCTGTTATTAAATATTTGTTAAGGATTTATGACTGTACATTTCTTGACAGAAGCTGTAATCATTATCATGACAGTTGAAATTCATCAATGTCATCCGAAAGCACACTACAGTATTTTTCTTCCAATTTAGACTTTTTTTAAAATTATATTTGTCATTTAGTAATACAATAAAAACTTATTTTTATAAATCTGCAGTTCCTGGTTTCTGCAGAATTGGTGCAAAATCTGAAATTTTGTAGAAATGTGTGTGCAAAATGTAATACTTTTTAATATGCAGGGATCTGCTTAATGAGTCACAAGTTTTTGCAGAAATGATGCTGAGTTTAAGAAATTATTATTTTATAATTATTCTAAATTACACTGTATATACTTTCTAAATTGTCAACCAATTGATTGAAAATAACATATGTAGCATATATTTTATTTTTATTTGGCAGGCTATACAATTATAAATGGATATTTCTGCATATTTATTTACTAATAGAAATTTCAATTAACAGAAGTAATTAAACTATTTTAAAGTGAATAATGACTTAATTGGTCAATTTCACTTAAATTAAGGGGCATGCAGTCTCACTTTGAAACAAGTTGGTTTTAATAAAAAGAGCGTGAAAAAATTATAATTAAAATGGAAATTGTGATTGCTTTTGACAATATCTATCGATAAATAAAATGATCTGTATGCCTCCATGGATTTGGTTGGCAATGCAAAGCTTTAATAGACGCCATGTTTATTACAGCATTGTGGCGCCTTCTATTGGAATGAAGGCGCGAGCTCTCATGAGGCCATAAACGTACATGTGCTAGGGGGCGCCACATTGCTAAAAAGCATGCCAAAAGCGGCTGAAGGCTAAGGAAAATGGCACCTACTGTGCATTTTGGAAACGTTGTGATTTCTTCCAAATGAAAACTTTGCTGCAATTCTTATTGGCACAGCCATTCATATCTATAGTAAGTGTGTACTGTTTGAAAATAACTTGTTTCAAAGTGAGACTGTCCCTTTAATAGTTTAAATTGACTTTTGAATACAATTTTTTTTATTACATTTAATAACAAATATATAATTGGTGTATTTAGTGATATTTTTAGCCTGCAGACAAAACCATATGAATTTGATGAAAATGTTAGGGGAAAATTTTCTGTAGAAACCTGTAGTTGGCTTACTTTCTGCATATATTTGCGTGAATAATTCTCATTTTCATAACCTGGCCTGATTTTTTTTGTCATTTATAGCAATGATCCACCATGCATATTGACATATTAAACACTAATTTATGCAGAAAATGTAATGTATTATGGAAATTAAGGTGGTGAAATCTGCAGAAAATTTGACATTGTTTTCTGCAAAAATGTAAACTGCTTAAGTTTCTCTAGAAAAGTGATCTGCTGATGAAAAAATTGTGATGAAGCTTGCATTTCGTAGAAGAGTAATGCGTTTTTCCTAAATCTAAATTTAAACAGAAATTTCTTGAAATTATTTACGAAATTATTTTAAACGAAATTTTAATTGGGAAAATATCAGTATATATATATATATATATATATATATATTTCTTTATATTTCGTTTATGAGGTTGCGAAATTAAAAAATCTTGTTAAATTTTATGGAAATTAAACCCTGTAAACCAAGTGACCAAACAAAATACTGTCTAAATAGACAGTATCCCTATGAGTTTCCTGTTGGTAACATTGGTAACTCCTTATATCTGACAGCATTGGGATTTCGTTTTATTTATTTTCAAGTCTCATTTAAAAATACACAAAAAGAATTAAATAATTTCGTTAAATTCAATTGCATTTTTGGGAATATTTCAAAAGTGAAAGGATATGATTATGACATCCTCATGGGAGGATTTCGTGAATTAATTTACAATTAACGAAAATCGCAACCTCTCTATTAACGAAATTAATTTGAATTTTTTTTTAATGTGACTTACAATAAATAAATAAAATAAAATCCAATGCTGTCAGATATCAGGAGTTGCCAGCAGAGGCGCAGCGAAAGATGGGGGGGGGGGGGTTTGGGGGGTTCAAAATCCCCATGACCAACATTTGTCCTATGAAAACTCCCTCTTTTTAAAAAAAAAAAATCGCAAAATTTTGGGGGTTTCCACTTCCAAACTCCCCCATTTGTAAATTCTGGCTGCGCCACTGGTTACCAGCATGAAGAACCCACAGAAGGTAGGGACAAATATGCAGTATTTGTGTTTTGGTCACATTGCTATCTATTGCTATTGGGTTCCTGACAGGGTTTAAATAAAATTTAACGAAATTTTCTATTTTTACAATTAACCTCAGATACGAAATGTATACAAGACTAATGTTTTCCCAATATTGTTTTACATAATTTCGTAAATAATTTCACGAAATTTCGAAATGCGTAAAATAGAAATAACTTACGATGTTGGGTGTTCTAGATGTCTTTCTGCAAATAGTTCCGCTTTGGTTTTAGGTTTATTAGATTTCGGAGGACCACCGTTGATTTCCTTTTCTGTTTCTAGTGTATTTATTGACATTATGCGGCTGAGGTCTGGTAAAGTACTTGAATTTTTCATACTTTTTGTAACACTGTCTGAAATTGAGCAAATTTGCTCATCCCGTGAGTCCAGTTTATACTCATTACTTGAACTCATTTTTAGTGGAATTAATCTCAATTAGCACTGATCCTGCTATATAAATTATACAATCTGTAGCATGTGTAGAAAATACAACATGTGGCTTGTAACCTTAAATGATAAAAGAAAATTTGTTATTACTTTGTACAAAAAATAAAAGCACTTTCAACAGTTGGAAAGCTACAAGTACTTAACGTTTGTGATAACTAGTTGTCACTCAATGAAAAATATGACATGGGTTGTTTCTAATATTTAAGTAACATTATTGGCTGGCTAACTATTATATCAAAATGTTGACAGAAGTATGGCATTATCCTTATCATCATGTGTTACACCTATTTAGTAAGGATACCTTTACTAGTTCATTAATTCGGCATTGTATTTTTTAATGTCAAAATGTTTTTTTAAGAGAGTATTGTTAAATCATTCTGCCTGATAGCCCTGACATTTGTAAATTATCTGGTAACATTGGATACACTAATTGAATTTTTATACAAGGTAAACATATTTGAATGTATAAACTTACTCTGTGCATGTAATGACTTTTGGCATTTTGGCATGGCACTTTATTTTGTCCGAAATTCGTTTCAATGGCGAAATTTCAAGAAATTCACATAAATTCCATAAAATTACTTCCATATTCTCGTTCATATACTCCTCTCCAAAAATAGAAATAAAGTGCCATTGAGGGAGCTGTTGTCTAAAAATTCACGCAAAATTTCCAAGTTTCGTTCAAATTTCACAAACTATTAAAATTCAACAGAAATTTCTTTAAAGTCCACTCCAGAATTGAGAATTCAAGTGCCATAGAGGGAGCTGTTGTCAATAAATTCAGGGAGCTGTTGTCAATAAATTCAGGGAGCTGTTGTCAATAAATTCACGCAAAATTTCTAAAAGTTTCGTTCAAGTTTTACAAACTTCAAAATTCACCACAAATTTCGTTCAAATTCCACTCCAAAAGCGAGTCATAATTAAAATTGCCACAGAGGGCGCTTTTGCCTGGACGTTTATACAAAATTTCTTTAAATTCCAAGAACCATATCAAAACTTTAATAATTTTTTTAATGCATTGGTATTACCATAGCATATATGCTAATGGTATTACCAATGATTTCCCCTCGAAAACATTTTTTTGCATAAAATTTAACAATGAGAGGTATGTTTGGTGTTATAATACCTGTATTGATTGGTATCATAATTATTATAACACATATTATTATCATGTATAGATCATTGTGTACAAGCATAAAATCAATTCAATTACTATACAAACCATTTTCAACAAAATGTTAAACCAGGATTATGTTTAACGGCTCGAATATAATAATTTTACTTATTGTTCGTTTAGTCGTATTTGTAGAAATAAAATACAAATATTGTGCGACATTTAATATAGGTAGGCCTACCCACTAACCATTTTCAAAAATCTAGTTAAAACTAAGTTGTTTTTTTGTGTTTTAATGTTAATTTTTTTAGAAATTTGTAGGCCTACCTGTAATTCTAAAAAACTGAACAGAAAGTAAGGAAATTTGAACTAACTCATGGGAATAACCGAATAAGCCGAGGAACGTTAGACGCATTTTGGCGTTATGATCGGATCATGCACTTTTGTGATGCAGTTCACAAATATTCAATATTCTTAAAATGATCATAGGTTGTAACCCAACTACAAAAACGCGAAATGCTGCATGCTCTCTGCATGTGATCTCATTTGTATATAGCTATTTAGGTAGATCACAACTGTATAACACTTTGTTACCCTGCACTGTGATCCTGCACACCAAAATGACAGAGGCAGAGGCTACCACCTAGCACTACACTACACTACACTACACTAGATTACACTATATACACTACATTACATGCACTCGCTACACTACACTACACTGCATTACACTATACACTACATTACACTACACTACACTACTACCACTACAGCACTAAAATTCTCCAAAGAAAAATTGAATGTCTTTTCTTGGCAGTGTTGCTTAGTGCATTTTATCCATGTTTATTTTACTTCTTGTAAGCTCTATTCAAAATCTATATTATCTATTCTATGCATTTCTTATATAATTTAGTCATACTAGCATATATAAGTAGATAATTTACCTTCATTTTAATTAATTGCACATAATTATATAATTATGCTGGCTTGACTCCCAAGTTATAATCACGACTGACTCGTGAGTGTAACATATAGTTGTTTTAAAAAATTATACAATGATGTATTGATATTTGATATATGAAAAAATAATTGGTGATGTGATGCCATCTGCTTGCAAATATTAAAATTAATTTTAAATTTCATTTTTAGTTCTTAAAGGGAAAGTCCCACTCTGAAAGAAGTGGGTTGTAGGAGGAAGAGCATGAAAGATTAGGAAAGGCATGGAAATTGCAATATGATTTGAGCCCACCAATCATTAAATAAAATGCCCTGAATATATGGATTTCGTTTAAAATACAAATCCCAAATAGGCGCCATTTTACTTACAGTATGTAGCGCCCTCTACTGGATAAAAAGCATCACTGCATCAGCTCTCATGAATGGGCGCCACATGCAAATGTCCGTTCCTGCCGAAATCTGTGCAAAAAACGTCATAACTTCTTCAAAATGGAAACTCTGCTGCAATTTATTATTTGTCACATCCATTCATATCTAATAAGTGTGAACAACTTAAATATCGTTAGTTACAAAGTGGGACTTTCCCTTTAAGCTTAGTTTTTACTTTCTGGCATTTCGAAATCCTATTAGAAAATGGCAAAATTTCAAGATATTCACTTTTAAAATTGGCTTTTGAATTGAATTCCTAAATCATGATTCAAATTTAAATATTCTTTATTTCAACTTATAGTGTATTCAATTGTAAATATATTTTTATATAAATATTACATGTATTGTGCGATATTCATGTAGCAAAAAAAAAACAATGATCTCATTTCATTATTTGAGAATTTATACAAAATAAATTTTATTGGAAATTCAGCTCAATTTGGAGTTAATGGCAAGTTCTGACCTTACGAAATTTTTGAAAATAGTTTAACTATAAGTTAACTATATTATAAAAATTCTTCCTTCTGACGTCAGATATGGCGCTCCAGCTATACTACAATGTATTCAGGAACTTTTGGCAATAATTTCAGAAGGTAAAAATTTTTGCTGTTTGAAGGCTTATGAAGGCTTATTCCATTAATCCAAATTGAACAGAGGTTCCTTTTAAAATGTGATCACAATTTGATAAATGCTGGTATAGGTTCCAGTGCCGAATCCTATCAATCCGACTATAATCAGTACTACATCCTTAGTGATAGTTAACCGGGACATTCCTTCTGACCAGAATGTTATCATTTCAATAATTGGTGGTATTATTATAGATAAATAACTTCCTCCGAATGCACCAACCAGTGAAATAAATAAGCTGAGTTGAGGAATGAGAATGGCTAGGGCATCTGAAAAATAAAACTTGCATGAATCTTATAGATGAATCAGATCAGTCAGTATTATGCTATTTGGTTATAGTCAGTCCAAGAATATAACCACATCGAATATATTTTATTCCAAAATGTGGTTGGGAACAAAAAAAATTAGGGGGAAAAATTGATCTAACCAATTCCATGCATTTTGGGGTGAAAATAGAACAATATTAACTTGCAAAACTGTAAAATATAGAATAAATTACATTCTCATCTCATTATAATAGCATATTTTTGCTCATTATACATTTGAAAATATATTCAATGTTACATTCGTAAATTTTTGTAGGCCTACTTAAGATTCTATTGCAGAATCTTTGATTTTGTATTTCACGAAAACCACAGATGGCGCTGATCTGATATTCTCAATTGCTATGCTCTGTTCAAGATAAGAGTAAACTGGAATGTAATCAACTAGTATTATAGAAATACAATTCAATGTATATGCATATTCTATAGATATTTTCTCAATTTTGCTCATGCTGTTGATAACACATTGTGTAGCTAGTTTCCCCTTTCTGGCCACCAGGTGTTGTCTAGTAACAGAGGTAACTAAGCGAAGTCAGGCTCTTCATTCTGATTGGTTTATTTGATTTCTCCAGTTCACTCTTTTGTTAAACAGGGCATGATACAGTCAAGTTAGTGTTTACTTACATGTTAAAACTACAAAGGCTATTCGAAAGATCAATTGTCCAGCGAAATGATACCTCTGAGACATTCGATTCTTGACCGTTGGCCACATTACCGCAATAGGAACATAGAATTGTAGACAGTAGGACAACAGTGTGGCCATTGCATACGCTGCTCTTACAAATTCTGCCAAACTGAATTAGATGAATACCAAATTAGTATATAAGCAAACTATTTCTAGCAGAAATGCTGAAACTCAGTATCCCCCAGTAAGCTTAAAACGTATAAAAGTAACCATGCAAGATAAGAATTAATCTGTAATTCTATATTCTGGGTCATTTTATGACTCCAATTACTAATTTCTCGGCTGATGGCTAACGGCTTACCACCTGCCCTGCAACTATCTATAAAATTAGCTATGAAACTTTTGAGCATATTATAATTTATTGACCTATTTTATACCAACTGAAATGTTGGGAATTTACACTTACGGTGTTTTTGGTAAGTTTAGAGTGAGACTTCCGGCCGATTCGTCGCCATATTTTAGGTACCCATAAAATGCAACTGCCGTAAAAATTATGGTCACAAAGCTCATACCAGTTTGTAAAACCCCCGTCAGACCCCCAAAGTCTTGTGGAGCTTTTATGTTGTTTTCCAGTGGCAGTACCTGGAAAATATTGCAAATCTTAAATAAGTTTTAATTTATAATTTGCAGGGGTCTGATGGATTTAAAAAATATGGAATAATTAGATTTTTAAAAAAACAAAAAAGTATGAAAATATGATTTAAAGGAAAAGTCTCACTTTGTACAAAGTGATTAATATATGAGAAATTCAATTGTCATGTGATGCAAACTTATACTCTTAGTTTACTTTTAGAAATCTCAGCAAGTTTTACTTTTAGAAATCTTAGAAAATGTTACTTTTAGAAATCTTAGAAAATGTTACTTTTAGAAATCTTAGTAAGTTTTACTTTTAGAAATCTCAGCAAATTTTACTTTTAGAAATCTCAGCAAATTTTACTTTTAGAAATCTCATCAAATTTTACTTTTAGAAATCTAAGCAAGTTTTACTTTTAGAAATCTCAGAAAATATTACTTTTAGAAATCCCAGAAAATTTACTTTTAGAAATCTCATCAAATTTTACTTTTAGAAATCTCATCAAATTTTACTTTTAGAAATCTCAGCAAATTTTACTTTTAGAAATCTCAGCAAATTTTACTTTTAGAAATCCCAGAAAATTTTACTTTTAGAAATCTCAGCAAATTTTACTTTTAGAAATCTCATCAAATTTTACTTTTAGAAATCTCAGTAAATTTTACTTTTAGAAATCCCAGAAAATTTTACTTTTAGAAATCCCAGAAAATTTTACTTTTAGAAATCCCAGCAAATTTTACTTTTAGAAATCTCAGAAAATTTCAGCCATATTAAAATTTAAATTGTGAAAATTTAAATTTCTTTTTAGAAAACATTTATTCTTTTTTATGCATTATTGCATAGAAAGTAAAACCAAAACCAAATGATTCAAATGGTGAACCTTTCTCCCATAGCTAACAGATGGCGCTAAAATTTCTGAGAACTTATGATTCAGAGATTGCTAAGATCAGGCAAAATGGCGCTGCCCATGTTTTATATAAAAATTATGATTTCTCATAAATTGCAAGTTTAATTCCAATATTATTATGTTGTTTCTTCATTTTGTTCTAATGCCTAGCACATAAAAATCATTTGAAGTGAGACTTCCCCTATAAGTTGCAAAATTGTGATACTAACAAGTCCAATGCCTTCAAAGGCGTAAATGGATGTTCCGAACCACAGTGGCAATTGGCTCAATGATGAAAATTGTTTTCTCGAGGAGGCCAGGGGCAGATCTTGAAAAATGTAATAAAATATAATGGCCAAACTGACCACTTGTAAAATGTTGGCAATAATTGATGCTGGCACCAAGAATTTCAAATTGGGAATCAAGCATGTCAGCACAATTGGAAGGAGTATTATCGAAGCATAAATGCGAACATCCCAATATTTTGCTGCTGTATCATTGACTATCTGAAATTTGAACAGTTCTTTGGGTTTAGAAAATAGTTTGTGGAAGCCATTTTGTATTTTTATCGAAACTTACTTCTTGAATATTTGATGAAATGAATGTGAAGTAAACGCAGCAAAATCCAAGTTGAGTGATGCATAAAAAGAGACTCGTAATGAATCTTAAAGTATGAAAATGTGCAGGAATTAATACCAGAATTTAAAATATATTTTACTCGTATGATGATGTTAACTATCTTATACCGAGCTGCCTTTGAAAACTTTCTTAGTTTGACTGGTCCTGTTGCAAATGCTACTTGGGCTGTACTTGCAAAATCTAATGATGGGGTCCCAGTTCTTCAAAAAAAACATTTCAATTTGTAAAATTTCTTTTTGATAAATTATTTATGTCACTTATCATGTATTTTGAGTACCGGTACCTTAAACAGAGTGTCCGTGCACATTTTAAAACAATATGCATGCAATGGATGCAAACCAGAGCTATTAAAAGTAGACCAACAATGCCAAACTGAAATAAATAAAATGCATTTATCCTCATAGTTTCTGTTAAGAAAATGAAGCGCCCTCTGTAGACATGTTTAGTTTTCAAAAAATGAATGACCAATATAATAATTAGCAAAACTATAGTCAGTTCCAATAATTTTTGGCCCTGATCCCGCCACCTTGCGTCAGTTTTATTTTTTGGCCCTGATCCCGCCACCTTGCGTCAGTTTTATTTTCATCGTTTGCTATTGGCTTTCTTGGAAACTCAATCCATTGGCTCTCTTGTGCAAAGTTTGATAACAGTTGGTTAGGATTTGTCAATAGCTGAGATCATAACTTATTGCCTGTAGATTTTGGTTTTAGAAGTATAGACAAATCCTAACCTAGAGTTTGCGTTATGCTCCCGAGAGCCAATGGAAGCCCCCATGGAAGGCAACTTCAATTGATGAAAATTAAACTGACGCTAGATGGCGGGCCCAATGCCAAAAATTACTGGAACCGTCTGTTGAAGTGGGTTATATTTGAATAAGGGGGTTAATTTTCATTACCAGTAACTATTAAGTATGTCCACAGAGGGCGTTGCGCTTTCGTGTGACTATGGCAGGGTGTCTGGCCGTCTGGAAAACCTGGAAATGTCATGGAAATCAGTATGGTCTGGAAATGTCAGGGAAATATCAT
>JAQIXP010003554.1:0-12851 GCA_034700285.1 Proteroiulus fuscus
AAACCCAGGGTCGAACTGGCCATAGACTCTGTGGGCGATCGCCACCCGGGCCCCCACCACACAATAGCAAAATCATGTGTGCACTTTAGGTGATTTTTGAGTGTTTTTGAGCAAAAAAGCCGCCTGCGGCGCCATTTTTACTCCTATAAAAAAATCTTGGATCCGCCACTGTGCTGACGTCATATAGAGAGGTCACAGAATCAGTTGCCCTCCCTAGATGCCAAAATTGTGGAAAACATGCCTCCACGTGTTACTACTTCCAGCAATTGTCTAAATAATATTTAATAAACTATTTGCACCAATTTCAGAAAGTTCATTTTAAACTAGTTTTCCTTATTACGGTAACATCAACTTCTTTATAAAAGAAGAAAATGTCAAATTCAAAAATTTAATATACTATGATAAATATTCCAAATACCGGGCAAAGATTTAAAAATCGTTCTTTCAAAAAATTATTTAAATATAAGAAAACATGCTGAAAGAAATCAAATTGATTTTGGGTCTTACCTTTCTTCCAGCTTTCTAAGAGATGCATTCCTTCTTCTCAAGACTGCTTCATTTTTTATGTGCCGTGTATCTTTCTCACTGGCATGGTTCGCAGCACTATGGGAAGTGCTGGACGAATCATCATCAGTCGAAGTAATGCGGTGAGAAGGCGAAGCATCTCTCATGCAAATGGTAATACCCTCACTTTCATTTTCCTCATCAGAAGAGCTAGAGGAGGATTCTTCGAGCATTGGCGTAGGCATGGGCTTGCCGAAAATTGGCGGTTGCCACACTGCAGACTCTTTTAGTATCGGTTTGCGGTCACTGTACGAGGACGATTTTTCACTCTTTAAAATCCCCATTACTTTGGATTCTTTGCTTTTCACTTCAGCAACGTTAGTATTTCGGATTTTTAAAGTAGTTTCCAAAACTGAGCTTTTCACTTCATTCTTGACCATCTGGATTTCAGATTTGTTTTTAAGAATGCCTGCGAAATGAGGGAGGAAAAATGAGTTAAAAATGTTCTAATATAATTAAGTTATCAATCATTCAGCACAAATGTAGGTCAACGTAAGAATCAAAAATTGGGAACGCTACTCTTGAAATATTAAATTCATTGTAAAAAAAAAATTTAAGGATTTCATTGGGGGGCATAAAATAAAACTATTTATTAAACCATGCACCCCCTCCCATGTGACCATGTCTAATTTGAGAACATCCAACCCCTAGCCAGTTACTTCATAGTAATACCGGGTAGTACATGTTAGAATGCATGTTTACAGGGTATCCCATAAGTCTTAACCCTAGGAAAACAACAGATCTGTACACATCAACCAGAATTCGCTGACATGTTCACCTTCTACAGTCTACACCATGGCTTTCTGGTGACCCCACAAAATAAGAAATCAATAAAATCAGCCCAATTTATATAGCTTTTAATTTGGGAGACACCCTGTAGTAAGTCAGTTCTGCTGCTAATTGTATATATTGTAGATTTAAAAATATTATTATTATATATATAGTTTATTAGTGCTTCGATTCTTTGGAATTTTCAAATGAAACAATTTCTCAAATATTATTTTTTTTTAAATTGAAAGAACTGGACTTATAGTTTTAGTACTGCTGCAATAAATCGTTTAGATGTGAAAATCCCCCAACTCTCTGTCACAAAAATTTACAGATCTATGTCTTACCCCCTCCCCTCTATGGCCAATCGTAATTTATGGACGATCCCTTCACAACAACTATAAAAATGGGATTTAAAAATGTGCAAATCAAAAAATAAGAATGGCACTTACTTTTTGGCCTGCTATCTGCTCCGTCGTCACTTCTGGAAGTATCGGTAGACGAGGACGATACAGTGGCATTGGCAATTTTTTGAGACAGGACTTCCTCGCCCCGTTTATGCATGAGATCACAGGCAAGCCGAACGGGTAAGGTGCCGAGTATTTCTGGTTCCGGGGGTCTAGTAAGACTCGTTGCAAGAGGCGAGATTCGTTGTGCTTTTTCCACTTCCTCCGAAGTAACTGGTTGAGTGCGAAAGCGAGTGGAAACCACTCGTCTGCGTCTAGGGGGTTCCGACATTGGAGGCACAGCGCCATTTGACAACTTACGCGCCGGCAATCTTTCCTCCACCATCTTTTGATTAAACAGCTTCACTCTTTCGGCCAAACTGAGCTTGGAAGGATCCTCTTCGGACTCGGAGGTCTCTTTCTGTGCAGTTTCTGCCACGGTTTCAAGGCCAGTCCCCTTTTTGCCAGACTCGTCCACGCTCTGCTGCCGCCGCACCGAATCTTCAGCAATTTTGGCAGCCTCCTGGACTTCTTCCACGGTCACGGGTTGAGTCTGAGATCTCTGTAGACATCGACGATTGACAAATCTCCGCACTACAGTGGGCTTTGGGCTCTGCTGCTGCTGAATTTTTTCCATGATCAGCGAGGCTCTAGCCGCTACACTAAGACGAACTACGTCTTCTTCACCATCAGATTCATTATCTAAGGAAGCAGATCTTTCTCTTGTAGTACCAACAGTCTGGCAAGTCACGTTCACATTTGTAGCTTCCACGGTGCTCTTCAGAGCAACTGGAAGAGAACGGCGTTTATCCTTCATTGCGAGGTCAGCAGTTGCCAACTTCCTGGGATCATTGGCAAATCTAACATTCAGGATGCTTGAAACTTCGGGCTTTTTCTCGGAAGATTTTGTGATGGAAAGGCCACTGAAGGTTTGGACAGATGCGCTGCAATGTCAAAAGTAACGCATTACACAGCAGAAAGTAAATATTTAACAACCTCGTTCGTAATTCAAGCAAGTCTTAGCAGATGCGCAAAGCCTGCAATATGCAGTCACGCTGAAAAGGCAGTACGGTACAATGATTCTTCCAAAAGTTAAAAGAACTCGTTATAAAGTGATCCTCGAGTGATTAACAGCCAAATAAATAATGGTAGCAGTATAAAAAATAATCTAAAACACTTCCTCACCAGTTAAATGTGTACTTATTATATGGGCTAATAACTATAACATCATATGGATTTTTAAAAGGGTAATGACATATTTTGTATTTTAACAGTTCTTTAGGAATTAACTGCCGTTTATTTTCTTGAGTTAGTTTTTTTCTTAAACTTAATTATTTTAAAAGGAAATTTAATTTAGATTTTTTGTTACATTGTCATCTTCAACAAAATTATAAACGATAATAAATATGCATTTTTCAATAAATTAATAAATAAACTCAAAATCAATGGTAATTTTTGTATGGTGCACTTGATAAATCACACATTTCTATAAGAGAAAAAGTGAATAGCAGGACAGTCAAATAAAAATACCAATTCTATCCAAAAAGTGTTTATACTGCACACTACCCAATCAGTGTCATTCAGCTTATAGCTTTGCTTCTCCAGCCTATTACATCACCACAACTAAAGAACCATGGCTAACTTTTGACTCATTATTTACATATTTATATTTATTTAAGATTATAAGCCTACTATCAATAGCTAGATTATTAGAAATATACGGGCTTATGACCTAAATCAATGTCAGGCATAATTTTGTGCTTCAGTCCTAGAAACAAAAATGCCACAGTAATTCAGTAATTCACAGAATTTCTGCAGTTTATCTGATGTTAAAGACTGCAGAAAATTCGAAGTATTTAAAAAAAAAATAGAAAAACTGGATTAGTCTACATAAAACCCGTAAAAAAACTGCAGTTTTAAATGCAAAAAAACCTGAAGATTTTACATCAGACAGAGTGAACAGCCTGCAATTTTAGCAGTAAAAAAATTGCAGCAAAACATTTTTGTTTCACAACAAATCGAACTACAATACATCGACTTTTCTATACTACAGTTTTAACATTGTATATTTTGGAGTTTAGTATCAAGTACTTTATTGTTGGATTTTAAGGGCTAATATAAAAATAATAGTAAAAAGTAAAAATCACAACAGCAATCAAAACGAAACGGTCTATAATTAGCACTTTTGGAAGTTAATAACCTTTAGTGTAAAGTAGCCTACATATTTTACTTTAGTGCAACGAAACCACAATGGTATAATATAAATAAACTTGTTTTCTATGGCTTGGCATATAATACTTTTGCGATGAATACAAAATGTGTGAGAAATAGTTATTCATAACTGCACTTACCTACTGGTTACTACTGAAATGGATCCATTAGTGGTATCAGCACAAAGTTCTTCCGATTCTTTATTCTTCAGTTTAGCAGGTGATACTCTATTATTCACAGCCACTGGCTCCACAGCTCTGGCGGCTGGAGCAGTTGGCTTAGCCTTGGTGGTTTCCTCGTCCGAACTCGTCGATGAAGCTGATGACGAGGATGAAGAAGAGTCTTCATCTTCGTCTTCACTTGTGTCAACGTTGGCCCCACTTTCTTCAGCCCTAGAAGGTAGAGCCATAGAATTAACAATTTTCACCAAAACAGAACGGTTGCCTAATAGAAATTAAGTTAAAATCCCTCTTCGTCTAAAATATATCAAAATATCCCAGAAGAGACAAAATAATCGAAACTTAAGGCACAAGCACAAAAGCACTGAACAACTCACTAAGTATGTTGCAACGAACCACTCATTTCTCATTTCACTGCGCAACATCTTTTTTTAGAAGTGTTTAGCAAAAGCTTCGATGTTGTCTAAACTTAGGCATAAGGGAAGGCAACCAAGGAAAAAAAAATATTTTTGGCAACTTTATCGCCCGAGCACATGAAATAAAAAAATCGTCAAAATCCCTGAAAGGCATGCATAACCATGTAGTACTTTCAAAACTCCCCCAATGCATTTACACGATGCAGATTATGAATAGCATTTCCGTGTTTAACGCATTTCCAGTATTAATTATAATTTTTGACAGTCATACCATGTGCACAACATGTAGAAACAGTAAAAGCCTTCCTTTAATTTTCACTGACTAATATGTAGTTACGTGTATGCTCGTATTTTAGTGAGGTTCAACAGCAAAAGTAATGCAGTTATGGCAATGGCAAAATAAATAGGACCATAATGGAGCAGTTTCACAACATTTTGTAAGTGGTAAAAATGCATCGAATATGATCAGTGTTTGCACATTGTGAATCACAGCATTTGCAATGCAATTACTTTAAAGCCAATACATACAGTGGATTATTCAATAAAGTTAAATGAAAAATGATAGATTATTCTATATAACTACAGTGAATTCAATCCATATCAAAGCAATCATACTTAAATCAAAAATTGCTAAATTTGTTTAAATTAATTTACAAGCATTTGCAAAATGGGAAGGTCCCTTGAACTTTTTGCACTTAGACAATGAATTTCCTTACTATTAACACACTAAAGAATAAAAAAACCGAAGATAAATAATCTTTCCATGTAACAATTCTTAGTATAATTAAGAGCTTACCATGTTTTGACTTCCGCAAAATTCAATGGAGCTGAACTTTTTCCCACAGCTTCTTTACCATTTTGGTGGTTATTTACTATAAGAAAAATTATGTAATTATTGCATTATGCTTGCTGAAAATTTATCAGTAGCATACAAGCAACCTAAATTCTCTATCTCTATATATGCCCTAATCAATAATATTTTAAATTTAGGAAGTCTACTTATGTGTAAACATGGCAATTTGAAAAATTTCCCAAAATCTATTCTTGTGTTTAACCTCAAGTAACCTTAAAATAACATAGGAGCATCAATCTCACTATTCTAAATAAAGACAGGATTTATTTTTTTAAAAAGCATAAAACTTTGGCAGTAAACAGCTCAATCTATGCTGTCACTCTTAATTATGTGCAGCAAACTTGTACGAGCAAATCTGCCTACAACAACTAATTATGCATGCTAGTTGGTTAGAAAATGACTAAGAATATACTTTCCCTTACAATAAAAAACACTTGCTAGAATTATTGCTTAATCTATTGGCAATGTCCACGACATCATTTTTTTTGCATTTCTGGAGTAACAACAATGTAAATTTTACTTACACAAACTTTATGTCGATCTAGCACATCATAGAAAGTTTTAAGCAGTATTCATCAGTATTCACCGATTTTCGTGATAAAAAAATAATAATAATAAAAAAGTCAGAAAGTCATTATTTTCTTCACAGGAACACGGTTTGATAGATTGTTAGATTTTCTATGATGACCTATATTGACATAAAGTTTTCAATTAAAAATTTGCAATGTTGTAACACCAGAAAAAAAGCAAACTGGAGTCGTGGCCATTACCAATACAATACTATCAGTTTCTTCTGAATTACTTCAATGAAAATAGGCTGGCCAAAATATTACTTTAGTTTTCCTTATGTAACATAAACACACAATTAAAATTTATGAACTTCAGTGCCGACAAGCCACATCCTGAGAACCGTGTGCAACAATCTCTTTTAGACAAAAATGAATATTAAAAAATAAAGAAAGCCGATGTCGAAACAACCGAACACATTTGGTTAGCTAAATTCTAATGTAGTTAAGGAAACTAAACATCTGCTAGAATAGATTAACAAAAAACTATACTAACAACAACCCAACGTGGCTTATTGCCAAAGAGAAAACCCAACTCCCACTAGACTGGAACCTAACGCAAAATAGCATCTTACAGTTCTAGGGTTCCTTTCGAGCAACATTTCATCCAATTTTAAATTACCGATATTTGCCTACTCAATCAAAATTTAATGACGTCTGTCATGCCCTCCAAACTACCAACCCAGCCAAAACGCAATTGACAAGATTGTAGATCACTGATATATTCTACTGGAAACTTTAAAATGGCACACCGTAACAGTTGAAGAGTGGACTGAGAGTTCGGTAACAAATTCATATAATCAATTTTGATATTGTCTACATTATGATATTGTAAGCAAGTTTTAAATAATTCTTTAAAAAATTTTTATTTAAATTATACTATTTTAATTTGTCATTAATAAGTAAAGAAAAATTGACCTCCTTTCATTATAATAAAAATTCATATTTTATCCTTGTTTAATTTAGTCTAGTAAGCAACTTTATTGTAATTCTCAAAAAAAATTTTAGATGTGTCTAAGATGGCTATTACTAAAGTATTTTTGTGAGCTTCAAAAATGAAGTTGAACACTTACCAACTGCATTCCGGTCTTCAAGAGCCTTCACAGATTTGGAAAAGCACTCGTCCTGCGAGTTCCTCCTCAAATTCCAATTTTCAGGTGATGGTGGCAGTGATACAAATTCTTCTTCAGAGCTCGTAGTCGCGTGTCGACCAGTCGACAAATGTCTAACGGGTGCACTCATGCTATCATCCTGTTGATGTCCTCTCAAAATTGGAGACGAAGTCATCACTCTTACACTGCGCCTAGACTCTGTCACCTCAACCACCTCGTTTTCGATAACATCCTCAGGGCCGCTACGCCGTCTGCCTTTTAATATGGGTTTTGGCTTATCATCCCATTCTTCCTCGGTACTGCTTCTCTTTTTCAAGATTGGCCTGGGTTCAGACTGTTCTAATTCCTCAGAGCTGCTTTTTTTCTTAAGGATGGGCCTAGGATCTGAATGACTCATTTCAAGAACCTCGCTGCTATACTGTTTTTTCAAGATGGAACGATTATGCTCAGACTCGTCGAGCATGCTTTTCCGTCGCAGTATTGAATGCCTGTCATTGAAAGAACGATCCTCGGCCTCTTCCGCACTCCTTCTCCGGAGTATGGACACGACCTCAGGAGATGAGCAACGGTGGTCTGAATCTTCCGAACTGCCTCTCTTTTTCAAAATTGAACCCTTTTCCGGAGAGTGGCTTCTACTGGCATCATCAAAGCTTCCCCTTTTCAAAATGGAGTGTGGAACGGGTGGTCTGCCTTCTACGATCTTCGCTTCATCCTTGTGTTTTAATATCGATCGGGTGTACGATTCACCTTCGTCAAAACTTTTCTTCTTGAGGATTGAGGGTGCGGAACCACCATCTTCGGCGATGATCTCGTGAGTTGCCAATTCGTTCTCCGATTTTGAAGAACGCCTTTGATTTTCAAGCCTATCTATTCTGTCCCGTGCAGCCTCTATCATGGAGAATTCAGATTTCTGATTCGGACTATCTCTGCCCTTCCTCCAAGCAGACGGGGAAGCAGGAAATGCCGAATTGGAGTTGTCATCAGCAAAACTGCACGACTTTTTATTATCCGAACTTCCATGATAAGCTGTGGCAATTCTACTTGGTACCTTCACATCATTGTTATCACTGTAATTATCACTAGCAATGTCAAATTTGCCTTGTGCCGATGCAATAGCACTGCTTCTTCCATCTGCAGGTGACTTTCCCAAAAGCCAGTTGCCGTCGGGAGCATACTGACTATCGCTTCTAATGACGTACTTCCCATTCTGCAAGTTGGAGCTTTCCTTGTCGGATGACTTCAGGTTAAAACTTGTGTCAGTAGTCTTCGTTGAAATAGAAACCTGAGTATAAAATGTTTCTGGTTCATTGGTTTCTGGAGCACTGGAGCCTCTCAAGAGCCTGTTACCCATGGTTTTCGAGTTCACTGTGTCAACTTCCACGTTGCGTGCAGCATTAGTAAGGCAATCGACCCGTGCAGTTGTCTCCCTCACTAATTTGGTCAGCTCCTTTAATGTGTCGGATACGTTATCATCAGCAATGTCATTCGATGTCTGTCCAACGCTGATCTTTAGAGTATGGCCGTTGTTTTTTAAGGGCAAATTTCTGCAGTACCCACTGCTAGGAATATTGTCAAGGATAGAAAGTGTTGCCTTTCGAATAGGAATTTTAGTCACTTCCCACCGAGGTTTTTCATCTGCTATGTTAGTCAGTAAAAATGGATCTTTAAAAGGGTGATGTGATTCCAATTCGTCAACGTGATCTTTTAAAATTTTGTTGGAATTTCCACTTCTGTCCTTTGGGTCGATGCAAATGTTATTTGAATAAGAATTGTAAATTTTGTGATTTTTCAGCAACGCATCATCAAATATATGTGCATTCTGTCCACCGTTGAATGTAGCCTTTTTGTCCCCTGAGCATGTTTCTGAGCTGAAGGTATTTTTCTTTTGAAATATATCGGGGATTTTGGGGCGTCTTAATGCAGTTCTACCCGACCTTCTAAGGCTGCCACCACGATCAAAATCAGAGTCGGATGTTTCGTCGTCCACATATAAACTTCGGCACTTAATTTGGCAATCGGTGCTTTCACGAGAATTACCGTTTTTTCTGCAAGTATTATCCTGAAATTAGCAACACATTTTAAAAATTTTAATTAATCAGTGTTATTTTGTTAAATGTTAAATAAAATCTAACTACCACATTCAGACAATCTCCGTCTCGTGAGTTTAAAATATGTCTGCAACACAAACCTAAACTCAACGAGTGTCTAATTAACCAGTTACGTGCATATTAGACATACAGGAAACCAGAAATACTCAATTAATATTATCATTACCGGTATAGGAAATTTTACCGTTTCTTTAGAATAGATAAACCAATTACGACATTCATTCTTAAAAGAGGCTAATCTTACATATTTTTAGAAGAATAAGAAACTTTTTTCAACTGCATAATCAAAAGACGAAAATAGCAAGTTATTAATTTTGAAAGATGAGCATTTACAAACAGTATAATGTTATTCATCATTTTTGCATGCTTAAGGGTTTAATCATTTTCCTCAATGTAATATATATCACAGTCAATTTCAGCAACCATGGAAATTCAATTTATTACTTGTACCATCGAAGATTCTAAAAATAAGAAATTTTTTTTTAAAATAGCATGATTGTTACTGTCATTTTAAGACATCCAATATCTTCGTAGTACAAGCACAAATGAAGTTTTGACAGGCACAATTAGCATACTGGTTTAAACAATTATGGTGACAAATTTCAGGCAGAGTCCCTTAAAATAGAGAGATAATGCAATCTAACGGTACTAACCTTACAGCTATCCAACTTATTTTGAGCCGTTGAGCTGGATGAAAATTGATGCTGAATGGATTGAACAATACCAACAGATCTTAGAGAATCGGACTGAGTACCATCGGCTGAACGCGTTCCAGATTCCCCTGGAGCTTGTCGAGACCTCCGAAACCGCCTTGGATTGTCGTCTGAGGATAAGAAAAAAATGCAATATTTAAAAATAGCCAGATGACAAGTAGCACAAATTCAAAAATAAATACTGGTAGAAATACTTTGGTAAACTGATCCACTATTTAGATTATAATTAATTCATTAAAAATGGAAACATTTTAGACATCTCCAGAAGTATTGGACTTTGAGCAGAAAAATTTAACAGTTAATAAAAAATACTAGCATAATAGGCACATATTTGGCACATGACAATTTTCAATTTTCAATTCAGAGAATGGGATTAAATTCACGTAAAATAGTTTCAAATTAATAGTCCACTTTTCATTATTCTACGCTAAACAGTAGACCTTATAGCAACAATGGTGCTGAAGCATCATTATTACTAATTTATAACTGTATCAATTTTTCAAACTACAGATTATATTTATCGAGCTCATACGTACAAGCTCGTTAGCCTCGCCCCATATTATGAGACAATAATAAAGAATAATATCCCGACATTTCTGTTAGCTTGTTATTAATATTATCATTTATAAAACGAAATTTAAAAAAAAAAATGCTGAATCAAACATGTACTAGGAAAAAAAACCTATTGTGTATTTTTAAACCGATAAACATTCAATGTTTAGCCAAATGGACGAATTTTTCAATTTTAATGTCAAATAACATTGTTAATTTTCTAAAAAGTTCTTGATATAGAGATAGAAGACCGTCCGAATCAACAACTTTTAAAATGCATCCGTAAAACCATTTTCTACTGTAAAAATAATTCTACTTGGTGGGAACAGGGTCAGCTTTCATCCTTTGCATTTGGTGTTAAACTTCTTACAGTGGAAAGATAAATTCAGGGTTAACTTTTAACCCTTAGTTTATAAGCTAAACCTCAACTCAAGTCTATAGGTTTTTTTTTACAAATTTTTAAACTTAATCCGAGGTTTAAATTTAAACCCTAACTGGATATCTCTGCTGTTATAAATGCAACAATGATTCACAGTGCTGTGACGATATTGCATACATATTTATATGCACATGCAGAATGAGGTTTCCTGAATTAACTTTGGATTATAATAACCCCTATAACTACAGAATCACATTTTCTGGAGGCATTATAAATAATGCATTACCTTGTAAATGCTTAAAATTAAAACATAAGAACTGAAAGTTAAATCAAAAACTTGCACGTTTCACAATTTCCAAAATTGATGTGACGTATGTGACACAAAAAATAACTTTTCCTACTATTATAACAAGCTCTTCTTTTACAAAGTTTGAAAAGTACTCTTATCTGACAGTAAGCCTAACGCATACAGTTGTGACACAAGAAATTTGAGTTGCTTTACTCAACTTTAAACAAAGTTTACGCTTGTATGTAAAAGCATGCGGCTTCACCCTTTTTCATGATAGTTAAATAGCCTATCAATATCACGCAGGTAAAAACATAACAGGTGGTACCAACAGAAACGTTGCGATTATATGATATTTTGCAAGTTTATTGGACCGCTTATAAAAAGGCATAAGAAGTGAATTTTAAATAATCACAGAGATAATTTTTATTAGTATGTTGTTATTTATTTATTTTTTTTTTTTTTATAAGAATGACAAAATTACTGTCGAAGTATATTTAAGGCTTCTATCCTTGCCAACAATAAATTTCTAATAAATTCGCATAAGTAAACGCTTTTTCCAAAAGCACTACCAAAAGATATTCAACTAATTTGGGGCAGATATAGGTGGCTTCTAAACCCACAGTTAAAACAGTCCTCATTTCCTAAGCAATCTGTTACATTTTGTAGGAATTTAGTAATTAAAAAAAAATGCATTTATCTTTTAATCTTCTCCCTTTCTGACTTTCCCCAAAATAAATAAGACAAGAATTTAAACTGTAAAGGAAATTATGTATTGCGATTACAGTTCATGAGCTTAAAAGTCAACCACCCATAATCGAATTATCAAAACTTTTCAGTGAATAAACAAGTTAATTTGGCTTTTAAAAGTTATCGGAAACGCAGAACTACACCGCTCTTATAACGTTTTCAAATTGACAAGCTTATCACTTATGTATAGGCTAGTAATGTTTTTTTGTATAATAAAACGAAGATAAACAATGGCTACGGTACAAAACTATTTCAATTCAAAGGTGAAATTAGTTAACTGAATGGGTATGAGTGCATATATTGGCATTTTGATTGTATTTCAGTTTTGACACACCAAAGTTTACAACATAAATACTTGCTTTTAACAAAAATATCGATGGCTTAAAAGCCCAAGTAGCGAATGAGCCATGCTAGCACACTGGTCATCCGCTACTTGAGCTCTAAGCCATCGATATATGATATTGTTAAAAACTGGTTAACTAGAACAAATTTTCAGTTGAATTCAAGCATTTTTGGTATAATTCAACTATAGGCCTTCCCCCCCACCCCAAATTAGTTTAGTGATGTGTTATACATTTATTTGAAACATCTCGATGAGATATGGAAAAACTTATTACAGCAGAGGAAATTCGTCCATTTTCATATAAAAAAATAAATAAATAACTAAATAAATAAAACCCAAAATAACGCTGTTTAGTATGGCAACAAATGGAATTATAAATACTCCTCCTACTAACTTTTAAGTCTTTACTGTAAAAAATTAACTCCGTAGTAACGTAAATGTTCTCATTTGTGAAATAAACTAGGTTTCATCAAATTTGGTTGGTAAATATCTGCGGCAGCAAAAGCTGGTTTATGTATGATCCTAATAATCTTAAGGGGGCTGTCCACACTTTTAAAAAATGCATGCTCCTATGGGAATCTCCATGTTAACTAACGGTACATATT
>JAQIXP010003555.1:0-12851 GCA_034700285.1 Proteroiulus fuscus
AAACGGAACAATCAACTTTGAAAATCGATAACTTCATTCAGAATGCACGTGACGTCATAATCATGCATCCGTTTTTAGTAAATTTAATAATCTTTAATAAAATCAAACCCCATTGTTGAACTTTCACCCGTTCTTGAGTTGTTTCAGTTTGAAGAAGACGAATTTAACATTGAAATCCCCATAGGCCCACGCTGTTAAAAGTGTGGACAGCCTTCTTAAATAAGATTTTCTAATGTCTCCGTTCTTTATTGAATAGTGATTTGGTAAGATGATACCCTCAACCAAATTAAATATAATTAATTAATCCCTCCTATAACTTGTAAAGCTCCGTATAGCTTGCCGTATTAAAGAATGAATCAGTGAGATTACACTAGCCAATGTTACCACTTTTACGGCTGTGCGCCACAAACAAGATTTGTGCACCTTTTGCAGTGGAAATCATGAAGCATGGGGTTTGAGCATGCAATAACATGACTGAGTATCCTGGATCATAGGCTATGCCTGGATCATGACATGTATACCATCTCCATTGAGGCAACACTATATACATGTATATAATGGCAGTGGCCTTCTATTTAAAGCCATAGCAGGTTTCTTGGCGACAAACTAAGGTATGCAACCAGGCTGTCCTAGAGAACTTGGAACATATCGTCAAGAAATGTCCGATTTTGGGTCTGACATGCCCATGACCATTATACATTAAGGTCTGGGCTTTTCGACTGCTTTCCACAATTGGGACGGGCTCATCTCTTGCAACCCTGCACCATAAGGAGTATACCGGTAACATCTTCATTACCATTGCGCAAAGCGACACGCTAGTGTTCATTTTTTTAAGGAACCCTCCATTTAGACAGCAGTATATTATGCTATATCTATAAAAACAAAATTTTGGCGGCAAACTTGGCGCCATTAATAATAGACACAATCTTATACTGTTCATGGGGAATTTTTACAAGCACTAATTTATAATACGACCATTCTTAAAATCGTTTAAATGTACACACTGGCATGACAACTCATAATTGTCAACAGCTTATACTATAGTAAATATTTGACTTACAGATTCACAGATTCTAACATGTCGTATCCCGGCCATTACCTATATCAAGGGTTGAATTGGAATTTGGACTCCGTCCTTCTTCATGGACTTTACGAAATGGCGATTTGTGCATCTATTCTCTGCAGTTATAAAACTCACGAGATGCAACATTCCAGTTAATTCACGGCACAATTATTATTATTATTATTATATTGTCTATAAAGCTTCTTCTTCAAACAATTCGACCGCGGATTCCTCATTCGAGTCATTCGGAAAATAACGAGACAATCGCGATTCAAATCATCTTAAACAGGAGCGCTGTAGCCAAACACGAATGGGGGGGAGGGGGAGATATAAACACGTGACTCTACTTCAACTAAGGAATACGCATAAAATTTAGGAAGTTTTCATGCTTATTAACGTATATATAATTAAAACAATATGGCAGAAGGTAAGAATGGGTTGAACTTAATGCAGTCTTCTAAGAAATTAGTGAGTAAAATTATGTATAATACGTGATCAACTGGCCCTCTTCATGACAATGGGGAATAATGGACGGTCGGTGCTATATGGACTTCAATAGACCAGTTTCACTTGACGTCACTTATCATGTCATTGCCCATTTTTGGTCATTTGTGCAGGCAATTACTTGAGTGGACCTTAATAAACTTCAATAATGTCAGTGAAAAATTGGCCAAGATCTCTATCGATATATCCATGATTCTGCATGGAGTTATAAATATATTTCCAACTCCCCTTTTTAATGCGAAAAAGAGAACTAATCTACTACATATTATCATGGCCTACTAGATATTATTAAGCAACTTCAAATGCTCACGTACACGAATAAAGTACCGTAAAATAATAAATACATGGTACGTGTACCCCATTGCAATATAATAAGATCACTAAAAATCACAGCTGCACCGTCCTCAAGAAATTCTGCAATAAAAACTTTTCTATGTTGTCATTACCCATTAAATTTATTGGGATCCTGTAGTTGACTAATTTTCTTAGGCAATTTTTATATAATTTTATTCTCAAGTGCAGTTACACGTAACTGCTGTTATTTTTAAGCATGAAGCTATTTCATTTAAAATAAATATCAGAGGCTCAGACCAGATTTAGTATTGATTCGGTGCATTCAAAAACACTATAAAATTGTTCATAGAACATGAGTAAATGTTTTGACAAGCCGATATTCCAGATTTTATATACATTTTTTAATATACTCTGTATATATTCCCTTTTAAATAATGACTTAGGAGGAAACGATATGGATCGGCCAGCTACACCAGAGAATAAAACTGAAGATAGCTCCAGCGAGGTAATGAACTCGCTGTATGATGTAAAATATTTGTTACTGGCAAATATAGTAGATTCTAGTAAGCCAAATGTAATTAACCCATGCATTGAATCCTATTTTGGTATAGGAATATGGTTAGGACAGTGTACCTTTAAAATGTAGTGTTGATCATAATAAGATAATGAATTGAAATGCATAATTTTTATGTTACACGTAGAAAGAAGATGAAGAGGAAATAGATGCCAGTAAGAAAATAACTTAGGCTATATTAAATTCATGCATAAAATGATAAATTACATTTCTTTTGAAATCAGTGGAAAAACTACGCCAATTTTTCAGCAAGACTTTGGGCATTCACTCGGATCGGAACGAGGAAGAAGCGCACGCAAATAAAGTGTCCTTAGAAGAGATAGCTGAAAATATAAAAAATGATAAATGTATTCCTTAACCGCTTGACACGTGTGCATTCCATCATCATTTGTTAAAAAAGTTTTTCAATTACTCAATTATTTTCAGATAAAAATATTATCGTTATGTGTGGAGCGGGGGTTTCCACTTGTAAGTATACCAATTATTTCTAAAGAATTCTCATTACAAAAGCCATTTATGCCAAAATCGGCTTGTACGACATTTTTAGCTGCAGGAATTCCAGATTTCCGAAGCCCAGGTAGTGGTTTGTACGACAACCTCCAAAAGTACAATCTTCCCGACCCACAGTGTATTTTTGACATTTCTTATTTCCAGGTGAGAAAATATTATTATTATGTTTCATTTAAGTAGTGTATCATAACTCCCATTAAATGTTCTTTCCATGTTTTGGAATAAACTTGTTATTACACTTGTAAATATACCAATCTTGTAAACACGAATTACTTCGTTCAGGCATATTTTTTTTTGCATTTTACAGAGGGATCCACGGCCATTCTATTCGCTAGCAAAAGAATTTTTCCCAGCCAGTCTTAAGGTCAGTTCCTTACTAAAAAAAATTGAATTTTACCTTGTATTGCTTTCCCAATATATTGGAAATATTGTTTTGCATTTTTTTTTTTTCTAATTGGATGCATAGCCCACTTGGTCACACTATTTCATGCGTTTGCTTCATGAGAAAAGTCATCTATTAAGGATATACACTCAGAATATAGACACATTGGAAAGGTTGGCCGGAATTCCCCACGAAAAAATTGTGGAAGCCCATGGCACGTTTCACACTTCCCATTGCATCGCATGTAAAATGGAATTCAACCTGGAATGGATGAAAGGTTGGTTCCATGACGAATCCATTCATCGTTCCTCCTCCCACTCTTGCTATGGGGATGGGGGTATATTACGTTTTAAATGAATGCCATATTTATTTATATATAGAAAAGATATTTGCTGAAGAAATTCCAAAGTGTCCGAAATGTGACAATTTCATTAAACCAGGTAATAAATGACGGATAATTTCATCATCATAGTCATTTCTGTACTCTGTGGGAAAACTTAAAAAAGATTTTATCCAATGTCAGATATCGTTTTCTTCGGTGAAGGGCTTCCGACCAGATTTTTTCGACTCAGCGAAACGGTGGGGATCTCGATTATTGCAAAACATTGGTGGGCTTCGTAAGCGAATGTAACCTCGGTACAATTTTTTCTATATTATCTTTGTGGCCAGGATTTCAAAATATGCGACCTGCTAATTATAATGGGCACTTCGTTGGTTGTTCAACCCTTTGCTTCCCTCGTTGACAAGTAACTATTAAACTGAGGCCTTCTATAATGTTCTGTGATGATTTAACGAGGAAATAGGGGTGAAGGAGTTTTGGAAATAATCTGATCTCTTCTTAATAGGGTGCCAAAAACGACACATCGCCTTCTCATTAATAAGGAGAAGACTGGACAGGTTTGTACTTATGTCCCTACTTCTCAAAGAGTTAGCCTCCTTAATTTAAAGATGCGCACCATAAGTTAAATGTTGCATACATTTTCATTTTAACTTCGTAACAAATTTCATATATTAAATGAGTTGCATTATGTGTATTTTCGTTTAACATCCACATTTTGTTAATTTTTTCCTTTCCTATTTATTGTCTAAGAGCGATCCATTGTCACGATTTTTGGGCTTCGAATCTGGGATGGATTTTGATTCAAAAAACAATGTTCGAGACGTCGCTTGGTTAGGATTATGCGACGACGGTTGCCAAGCTTTGGCCAGTCTCCTCAATTGGAAGGTATTGTAATTTGCCGTTTTGTAATTTGAGTTTTCGTTAAATTTCTATACAATGAAAGTATTGTGTATTCAAGGACGAGCTAAGGAAACTCTTTGAGAAGGAACACGAGAAAATAGAAGTGAAGGAACACGAGGAAATAGACGTGAAGGAAAAAAGTTGGCTATAAACTTGGGGTACCTCGTACAAAATATTTAAGAAATGGCCAACTTCAATTGTGGCATCACTGGATAGTCAATGGTTATTTGCTAAACTATACTGAACTACTTTCATGCCGCGAAACTCATTCTTTTGTAAGTCAACAAATGAAAATATAAATTAAACCCTATACATGTACTACGCTAATAAAAGGAACATTTGCTTTCCCACAAGTTTTCTATAATGTGTTTCAATTTTACATGTATCAGCTTGCAATGCAAAAAGCTTACTCAAATTACAAAGCTTAGGGATTTTTAATTCTTAAAACTGTACAATCCTATAATTCTCAACTATAATAGTATTTACACGGGGAAAGTAGACCTATGAAAGTTTCTATAGCGTTTGATTGTCAAATGACTGAAGTTAGAAAAAAAGAAGGTGAGGACTATTCGTATGTTCCTTCAAGATCAAATTAAATTATTTTCCACAACCAAAATGGGCATAATAAACTCATAAGTTCTACTCAAGCATAGAATATGGTGTCGCAGACATTTATGTACAACAATAATAATAATAAATAATTTGTAAGCGTTTGTGATTAGGATTTTGGACTCCTTTACGAGCCCTATCACTGCAAATAGTTGCTTTTTATCGGGCCTCAATGGCACCACCTGTACCCAATCCCATAAAGTCACAATGAGTGAAGTGCTTTTTTGGACCACCAAGAGCTCTCGTGACATAAAACCACGTTACTAAAATCTTCATTAATGCAATTAATCCTTCCTCCCAGAAGAGATTCATAATTACGTTAAAACTGAGATAATTCTGAAATGTTTTCTCATTTTTCGGTGCAGGCCTACTGGCAAGAGAACTCTCTCTTCCATCTTTAAATAATTGCAAATTCTTCCATTAAAACAAAAAAGGCACATTGGACCTACTATCTACAAACTTGAATTAGCTTTTCCTCAGAACCTTTGCATTTGGGATTGTGTCTCTAGTTTGACTACAGTGTAAAGAAATGGTCATAAACCTGAACGTCCAAATAATTTAGCACAATCTTTTGTAGCCTCGTGTCACACTGAGTGTGCACGACAGAAAGGAAAGCACATTATACAAATTTATTTTTGTGGACGGAAGTTCCCTACCTGCAGTTTACTACCCCCCCCCCCCCCACTCAATTGCAAAATATTGATATTGCGCTTGTCCCTGCAGCAATATTGATCTAGTGCAGTGCTTCTTAAACTTTCTACGTTTGCGACCCCTTTTTGTCCAAAAAGTTTTTTGCAACCCCCACGTATAGCTTTTAGGTATGCATCAATGCTCCCACACCCAATTTCGCAACCCCTTAGGACGAGGTCGTGACCCACACTTTAAGAACCACTGATCTAGTGCAACTTTTGAGTTTGTCAAGCATGATACGCAAGTGCAATCTAAACTTAGCTAATGTCCTCCCTTCTATTTGGGGCTTCTAAACGGCTAGCGACTTGAATAAAGGTTAAAAACCATCTTGCGCGATCAGATGACGGAATCTCTTAAAACGTTTCCACAGGAAATAAATAGCGGACAAATCCGGCTATTCCTAAGTGCCGACTGGGCTAAATAGGTTGGGACAACACCTCCTCACTTCCCCGGGACGTCGAAAACTCGGCAACTCGCGCGTGCATCAAATTTTCGCTTTTATCCGAATAGTTTGGGATCGAGACAGCGGTGGGTTCGTAATCTTGATAGAGCGAACGTAGGGCATTGATGGATGCGCCCGTTCGTTCTGGAATGGTTTCCGCAGACCGGCCGTGCTCCTCCTCTTCGAGAAGTCCGTCCTCGTTTGTGCCGTAAGTCTTCAACGCCGGACTAGCGCAGTTCCGATCGTCCGCCGTCTCCTCTTTCCCGTGGCCGTCCCTCTTTCGACGAATCAGAACGTTAGGCAGAAACTATACAGAAAAACAAACTTTGTAGTATTTACGGCCATGCCCAACGGTCATGATCCCATAATGCCGGACGAGGCAAACAAACTTGCCTTGATGTCGACGGATTCCGGCACTTCCGACGCCTGGGTCACTTCGGGATCTTCATTTTTGAATCTCTATCGACGAAATAATTTCCAAAAATATAAAACTCACACCATTAAATAAATCCGGGCACCGGATCGGCCAACGAACCTCACTCACCGCGTAAAGTATCGGACTGAATCCTTTGAAGACGTTAAAAAATATCTGTCCGATGAAAATTGTCGAAGAGATACAAAAAAATGTTATAGAAAAGATGGTGATGGCGGCCCAGCCTTAAAAAAAATTGAATATGGCAAGTTAATAACGACGATGGATTTGGCAAGTATTCAAACGTGTTATAATAGTTCACCTCTTCGTATGAAAGTAAAAAACAAAAGCATCATTTGAAGAAGTAGAATGGAAAAGACAACGAAGTTAATGGCAGTCACGTGGATATTTCTGCTAATTTTTGAAGGGCCGTAAGCGAAAATGATGTTGTGACGATCGACGCAATGCTTGAAAAACATGTAGACGAGTCCTATAATAAAAACAACCAGCGTTAACATTGCTAACCTCGTTCTTAACCGGCCGAGAGTACGACAATGTTTTACACACCGAAAGGAGTTATAAGCGGACAGGAAATGCTGTAAATTACGGTGGTGGCAAAAACCAACAGAAACCAGGCATACTGAGCACCGAATGGAAACTCCCACAAAATGGCCTTAAGGATTAAATGCGAGAAGCATTAGCAATCCATACATTTATCGTGAACTTCAGCATCTGTTAATGTACTTGTCACGAGGGCTTTTATCGAGGTTCGTACCTTTTGTACACCTTGTTGTTCGGCGATGGATCGAGTGGCGCACAAACGCACAATGTACATGATCAATTCGGGAAATCTAATGAGTTCAAGCGCCGTCCCAACAAACGATGACGTTATCACGTAATTAACGTAGAAGGCACCGTTATCTGGCAAAAATACGCACTCCCATCGCATGGTTTGACCTTTAGGCACCAGGGCCCACTCCAAGAAGGCCTTTGCACTACGAGTGAATTGCACAAAAATCAAAAAAGGCCTAAAAATGCAAGAAAATCTAGAAAAATGAATATTTCCTATCACCTCGCAAGTCCGAGAGATGGCAGAATGATAATCATGATGAGCAGGAAGATGAAGGTTTTGCGCATTACGGTGTGGTTTTCAACCGACCTGGTCCAGTGAAAGACAAACTGATCGGAATAGGACACGAGAACGGGCATCAAGGCGGCCACCGTCCAAAGCAATAACGTGGGCAAAAATCGTCCCAAAACTGGATTCTAAGTAAGAGAGAGAAAAAAAACGAGAACATTGAAGATGATTAAATATTTATTTCTAAAATCTCTAATGCCCTTAGCTTACCAATTTGTTAATGAAATCGACAATGTTCAAGCGATCCAAAGAATTAATGACAACAAACGGTGTCGTCAAAAAGAATAGGATGAAGAAGATAAAGAAATTGACGCAGAATGCTCTCAGGAACCAATGTTCCGAGTTTGACGAGAGATTTTCCCTGAAAAAAATTCGGAAGCCATTCGTTTAGTGTTAACTTCACGACGATGATAACACCCTTATCCAAAGGCATCTCACCAATATATGTCCGAAGGGTTGGGAGCGCTGGCCGCACCCCAACGGTATGGCTCCAGTTGCGAGGACACGCTAGACGAAGGTGGATTAACGCCACACTTGCACGTGTGCTGATGATCCTTGTAAACTCTTGATGGAATAAGACGATAAAAATACCCAATATAGCAAAACCACTTCTTTTTCTAGTTTTAGAAAATAAAAGCCAGTTTACGTGACTCACTTGAAAGCAGTCTCTTCGGAGTCAAAAGTGATGAAACATATTCCAAGAGGTCTTTCCATCGATAAAGTTTTCTCCAGATCTACCGCCGTCAATAACGCTACTTCCTGTTGACTATAATAGGTTATGGCATCTTCCTACGTGCGTCAAAATCAACAACATGCAATGAAAATGGACAAATTTTAAAAAGAAAAAGGTGAGATTGTTGGTAATCCTCAACCTTGGTGCATCCGCATCCTCCACAGCAGGAGATGGCCCAGCTGCAACGGTACGGATATATCAACAGTCGCTTGCCTTTATCCTTCAAATATGATTCGGACCAAGACTTTGCTGCGTAAATGGCCTCCCTGAGGAGAAGAAAATAGTTTAAAACTTTCATACCACATTGAGCCCCCTTTTTTTTAAAGGTTCACCTTTTCTTGTCCATTTGAATAAGCTCTTTAATATTATAAGCCAACTGGATATCCTGAATAACAATATCGGGATAGGCCTCCCTGGAAATGATGCAAGAATAACACAAATTAAGACAGACGTTCGATCATTTTTCAAGTGGATTCACTTGAGATGTTTCAAGCTTACTGAAAATGTTGGACAAGCAGGCTTTTGGTGCATTTATCCTTGGGAATGTCCCAGAATAGTATAGTCCGCGATATCTGGAAATTGTAAGTTTAATTTCTAAATCTCTACGTAATTATCGAGTTCCCTCGTGCCAATCTTATCCGATGCACTTTCAAATGCTCGCAAACGGCACTCACCGCTGCATGCTCTTCGAATTTAATGTTTACGGAGAAGTGTCTCATAAATATGATTCCTATTGGCAAAAGTAGGATGGACAGAATGACGTGTATCCATAAATACGGAGACCTAATGAACGGTTCATTAGCTGATAAAATTGCAGAATGTCAAAATAATGGATAAAAAAAATTGAAATATACAAGGACATAGCAAATTAACGTTTAGTTTAGCATACCACTCACATAGTTTTTCAGGGTCACACCATTTAGTTTATTTTTATTTAAAAAAATGAAAAATGTTGCATAAGTTTGAAATAGATTAGGTTAGGCTGGTCCAATTATGACAAATTTTTATACATGCATTCTGATTTCTATACGATTGTAATGCATATTTATTTACATGTATAGTGAAATATTACTAGGAAGTTAATAATTCTTCTGCCACTATCAATACTCACTTAAAATTGGGATTAAAAATATTAAAGACACAGCCCACATTTTTTTAATGCTCCGCCCACATCAATTTGAGATGGTAGACTAAACATTAAATTTGAATGACCTAAATTATTATTTTTTGCATTTCCAACAATGTACATAAACATTATTAGCTAACTATGCACATATATTTTTATATCTTATCTTATTTCAGGTACATCACCCCCTCCCCCCATCCCCCCCCATAAGAAATAAAATGAAAAATTCAATCGTATCCAACATTTTTGGACAACTCACGTTGGATCCAAGTTGCTCATTGTAGTCCGCCCAAATGAAGAATTGTCTTCCCCTTCTACAGAATATATATAATTATGCCAAGAGAAACAAATCGATATAAATACACTGACAAGATCATTTTGATTCAATTAAATTCAGTAAATATTAAGGAGTCTTAACCTAACTCTCCCTGGAAATTGACGGGGAGAATGATAAGTAGGCTAATACACGTCAGAAGGGCCACATAAGCAATGAGATAGCGTTGAAAGGTCAGGTACTGCAATGCATCTGGACCACTCCGTTTCAATATTTGGACGTCGCTAAGTTTAGAACGGATCAAAAAGGTCATTGGTGCTTCCGAAATTACCGCCCCCATAAAAACCGGATTTTAAACTCACCGAACACAAAATATCGCAGTTATCCAAGCGAAGAATCCCTAATAGAAAATATGCCCACATTAACAACAAAATTGTTGACAAATTAATTTCTTTCTTAACCACACTTTAGGCAACTTATTATCATGGGATCGAACTCACTTGATCCACCAGGATGGACACTTCGGAGGAATCGAGGGAATGGCGATTTGGAACCGTTTGGAAAGCGAGTGAGCCGCCCTCCACATCGCCATAAAAGAGTTGAGTCCACCTGGTAAAAAAAATTAAAATTATAAATGAATGAAAAATGTCAAATGTGAAAATATTGCAGCAAGAAACCATCAAGGAAGAAAAGTTTCATAAATAGAAGCATAAAACTCGGAAATGAAATTAAAAAGCGTGAATTAAAAAAAAAAACCATAAAGTGCATACACATTATAATTGTCGTGATGTTTGAGAAGTTCTCTGCAAAAATCAATGGTGAAATAAAAACAGCGTGAAACATAAAACATATAATGCTAAACTTTTACTAAAATATGGTACAGACATTTAGAAATTTATTAATAGAAAAAATAGGAAAGCTCACCTATGTTCATTTCTCTGAACCAATGCAATGCGTCCATAATTCCACGCTTTTTTCCTTAGAATAGCAAACAAAAGTAATAGTAGCTACGGAAGACAAGTGATTTAATCAACTGTCAGTAGGGTATCATCAAAGATAGCACAAAAATAAACTAATAGGCCTCATCCTTACCAGCCACGCTATAGTGTTAATCAATAGATTCTGAGGTATTCCCATATAACCTTCGTACAAATTTAATATGGTGCTATTATCCCGCGGATACGAATTACAGTGAATCGTTTCGTTTGATCCGTTTACGGATACTTCCATCCAAAGCCATACCATTTCCAGTTGGGTCGGGATAAGAGGACAACGCAGTCGAGTTTCTCAACAAGATAGTCCCGCTTGCCACTACTTGAAACCACAAGACAATAACTTTGTTGAGAATTAGCACATTTTTACAATAGATTTCGACTGAAGGTTTGCACTAATTAAACATAGTTTTAAACTAATAGCAAACTAAACTTTAGACCTCAACTGGATCTCCCCACTGAAAGGGGTTTAGTAAACCGACAATATGATATATTTCACTTGTTTGCTCTACAGCAGGGGTTCCAAACTAGCAGCCCGCGGGCCAACTCCGGGCCGTCTGACCACCGCCACCCTTTGCCCTTGCCTTACTCATACTAGATTAAATGGCAAAATATTCATTTTTGGTGATTTTTGGCCCAATTTTGAGTAGGCTTAAGCAAAAAAAGTCGCCTGCGGCGCCATTTTCTGTGAATTTATGCAATAATGTAGGCCTACAGAACCTCCTCATTTTTGCCTGCAGCCAAAAATTTTCCAAAATTTTTCTGCCCCAACCCCTTTTTTCCCTCCCCCCCTCCTTCTCCCGGCAAAATCTGGCCCCACGGTACAATATGGAAGTTGGATCTGGACCGGAGGGAGAAATGGTTGGGAAACACTGCTCTACAGGCTGACAGATACTATGCAAACATAATTAATGAACACTGGGTTCATTTGCAAATAAACCTTCTATCCTAATAACTTAAATATGAAAATGATGAAATAGGAATGTGGCAATTGTAAGGTTTAAATAATTTCCCATATTTTAGCGGGCTACGGACACTTTTGCAGTTCTTTAAGCCCTTCTTGGGAGGAGGTGGAAGGGTATGTGCAGTCGTGGCATACTTATTGGAGCTGCCCCAGCATTCGCGTGGAAGGACCATGGAAACCATGATTAAGGCAGTCAACCTAGGAAATTGAACCCAGTCTCCCGAATGCCAGGCGGGAGTGTTAAAAACTAGACCACCTTCAATTACCCGGTAAAGAAACTTTTAATAAATACATATTGCAGCAAATCCAGGGCTTTATTCCAGTGGCGGCACATGGGCTTATAAAATTAACTATATACTGCCGACTCAGGACAAAATAAAACTATACTTGCATTAAAATCTTGGAACTGCATTTTAATGACTTACGCATTTCCCTACATCATCACAGCTGCCAGAAAATGGCAACTCCTGGAGTTAAAACCGAATTACTTTCGTTGCCTGTCAGAGACATTTCATCTGTAAATACATTTTGACTCTCGGACAAAAGTAACTGGAATGACAACTTATTTGTCTCATGAAGATCCTGACCTGAGCAGTTTAATATTGGAATATAAATACGTTTGTCTTTTGGGACACAAATTCTTGTGTGATGCATACTTTATACGAAAAGTGAAAAGTACCCTGGTACCAGGGTAATGCATGATGATCAGCTGGTCGACTATCCAAGCATGAATAAATATAAAATATATAAACTCCTCCTTTTAGTGTTTCTTCAAATGTAAATCTTGGATGCAAGTGCTGCTAGATTTGTTAAGGGTAATTACCAACGGACCGCTAGTGTGACCGAGATGCTACATTCTCTAAATTGGGAATCTTTGCGATCTCGAAGGGAAGATTTAAGCATG
>JAQIXP010003556.1:0-12847 GCA_034700285.1 Proteroiulus fuscus
TTTTTATCGGATATTTCCATGGCGTCCTATGGCTATTTTTGATTGTGTACCTAAATAGTCTCGGAGCAACCCAGCTCTTAATCGGCCTTATGATAGGCGTACAATGTTTTGTAGGAGACATACCATTCATGTTTGTTTCCAAATGGTTCTTGAAAAAACTTGGACACGGTCATTCTATGACTTTGGTGCTCGCCGTATTTGGGATTAGATTCCTGCTCTACTCTTTCATCACCGAACCGTGGATGGTTTTGCCTATCGAAGTAACCAACGGAATTTGCTCTGGAATATTTTTCACCGCTCTAGTGACCTATGGCAGCATAATAGCTCCACCTTCTTCGCAAGCAACTATTCAGGTACCGTAAAGTGTTTAATTCTGACATGTTAGGTTGCATTCATGACCAAACTTTTTGTATGAATGTCTCAATGTTGAGTAAATATTCATTTTACAATGCTTCATAAAAAGTAGCTCTTATAAGGTAAACCTAATAGGCCTAGTTCTAATTTTAGAAGTTGTTTCATGTTTCTTGTAGCATTTATCCAGGAAACAAAATTGCCGGTTTTCGGACAATGGGTAAGACCAATGGTTGGGTTCCCTTCCCACCCTGTATAAGCAACAATTACAGTAAATTTAATGGGTCTGAGTCCTCAGGAAAACTCGCCTCCATCACCATGTACTATATTTCTCACTTGTTTTTTAAGGCTTACAATGATGCATGGTCATATTTATAATTGAATAGCTGATATCAAAAACCCACATGAGTCCATTTTTGCTGAAAATTAGATATTGACATAAAATTGTAGCTAAATTGTTGTTCTATCCACTAATTCAATAACAAATTGGGGTAAGATATGAAAAAGTTTCTCATTTTAACCACTAAAGATGAAAAATGCCAGAATCACTACATGCAAAATTTTGGGTATTAGGTACTCACAATTTGGGTATTAGGTACTCACAATTTGGGTATTAGGTACTCACAATTTGGGTATTAGGTACTCACATTTTGGGTATTAGGTACTCACAATTTGGGTATTAAGTACTCACATTTCGGGTATTAGGTACTCACAATTTTGGTATTAGGTACTCACAATTTGGGTATAGGATTAAAGTGGACTCAAAACAAGTAGATTTCCTTCAAGTGAACCAAAATGTGAAGGTGCATACCAAAGCACAAGTTTCTATCATAAACTCGGAATTTTAAAATAACTAATTTTAATGAAATAAATCTGGATTTTCTTTAAGCGCATTTTTCTCAAAACGAGAAATCTGGACTCGTGTGATTTTTGATCTCAGCTCTTCGATTATCTCTTAATAGACCTAAATTTTGTATTAAATACAATCGGATAGTGGTTTCAAGTTAAATGAAAATATTTTGCAAACAAAAAATAAGCTCCCAATTTTAAATGACTGCAGTAAAGTGAAAATTAATGCTTGTGACCTTAACCTTCTTGCAGTTTTATACTTCTATAGTAGATACTACTACATAGGGTGTTTAAGTATAGGCCTACCTATAATACCATATTAAAAAACTAATTAAAAAAAACATTTTTATTTCTCTATGTAGGGAATACTTCAAGCCGTATTTGAAGGACTAGGTTAGTTACTATCATACCGCAAAAATTATGAATTCCAGAGTGATAATATCCAAATGCAGGGGTGGATCTAGGGGGGGGGGGTTTGGGGGGTTCAAACCCCCCCCCCTTCCCCCATGAAATTCTGAATAGGGTTATTTTACAGAAAAATTTCTATTTGAAAATGGGATTCTGATGAAAATCACTTTTAAAGCAAAGCAAATGCAACTGCCAAGCCCTAAACCTCACTCCCTAAATCTGTCTGTTAATGACCTACTGAGTGAAAAGAATGTTACAAATTGAAAGGGGTGTCATATTGCAGTACCATTTTGCTGGCAAATATGATACCCCTTTCTAAAGCATGTTTACGTAATTATCAATCCTCTGTACAAGAAAATAACGTCTGTTTATATAACCATAGGAAGCCACTTTTTATATAGGCCTAGTTAACAAAAAATTCCACTCACTAAACCCCCCCCCCCCATGAAAAAATCCTGGATCCGCCCCTGAAATGCTGGGTTAAGATGGTCCTCATTTGTGTTAGTTAAATTAACTCTATGGAATGGGATACGTATTTCAGACCACAAAGATGGATTCGGTGCTAAAGAAAAAGGGTACCGGTACGTTAGTTCAATTGGAAAGTCGGGGGCAGTGACGTATCGAATATGTTGAACTAAACAGAATCACTTTTTGGTGAATAGTTACTATCTTATTGCACTTTAAAAATCCAATGCTCACCAGTTGGATATTTTTCCCAAAATGTACTTTCAATAAAATGATTCAAGCGAGATTCTGTTTGATTTGCTTGTTACGGGATTTTGTAATTGGAACTACTTTCCATTTTCGCACCTGATCCTAACAGGGACATTTAATAAACACAGTGAGCATCATCATTACCTTGCATTCTAGTATAATCACTTCGTACACTCTTGAATATTAATTAATATATGTTTTTAGGTGCAGGGACTGGTTTTCTACTCAGCGGCTTGTTCTATCAAGGTTTAGGGGCGAAAATGATGTGGCTAGTCATGGGATCGGCTAGCTGTGCACTTTCCATATTTTATGGATTAAGTTTATTCGCTATTCAGCGGAGAGCAGGAAGATCGTTGGATCTGCCAAAAGACGTACCAAGTAAGTTTTTAAGGATGGTAACTTTTGTGAGGATAATTAACCTTTAGGACTTCAAGGAGAATAAATGTATTTATGAAATATATATTTTATATTATTTACAGATGAAGTGGATGAAGCAAAGGAAGTAGAAATGTCGCGAATGCTACCGGTGGTTACAAACTCAGAAATTAATGTGGATAACCATGTACACGAATAATTAGGACCATCCAGTTTACACTTATTAAGCTATTACTCTATTGAGCAAATGCAGTTTGGATCTGACATCAGATGCCTCACTCCCGGAATTAATACAAACCAACATTAGAAAGTGGTTGGTTATTATAAAATAAGAATCATTTTCAAATTTAGTATTTTTTGAGAGCAGGTTATATCTGATATGTACGTATACGGATATCTTCATCAGTCATTTTATACATTTTGTAAGCAATTGTTGATAATAACATTGATTAATTATTAATAAAAAAACATTATTTTCTAAAAAAAATTATATATTTTGTGTACGATAAATTCTTTCATGGAGAAAGTTGGTAAAACTTCTTATATACTTGTATGCCCTCACAGACCCTCAATACTAAGGTTTAAATAAAATACAATTGAGTAATAACTTTCTACTTATTATTAATCTAACATGTAAATTGGTAGCATATTTAATAAATTTATTATTTTTTTTCTTCAAAAATTGGAAGGAATGCAAAATAAATAGCTGCAACATTTTGTAATCAGACTCGCCCTTTCCCCACTGACTGATAAATGTCATGTTTTGATTTAAAGGGCATTGACGTTTGTGTGTAATGTTATTGGTAATAAGGTATAATAGTGAAAGTTAGCCTTGAACCAATAAAACCCTCTAAATGGATCCTTCATCCTTCGTCACTGATGAATTATTTAAACGTTTAATCTCACCCGAGCTTAAAATACAGAATCTATCTTGTCTCAATTCTTTATTTGCATTTTAGCACTGGTTGTTGAATGAGCACCATTAACGGCTGCTGAAATGTTCGACATCGATGTTTCGCTACTACCAGCCAAGGGTCATTATTTTGCATTTTTTGCAAGTACGTAAGCCATTAGATTAAGAAAACTTTGAAATAAGAGATAGAATTGTTGTAAAAAAAACATAGTAATGATTTAATACATTTTAATTAATAGGTCAAGCCGGAATCCTCTCATTTTTGATGACCATTGCCTCTCAGTTCGGCGCTTCCCCTGCTCTAATTGGTTTGTCTACTCCTTAGAAATAACTTCTTAAAAAGAGTAAAATGAAAGGGAAAGAATAATTTTAAGGAGTTTATTTTGATACCCTTCCAGATGTATAAACTATTTCATTGGTTATCTCTACGCATTGTCTTTGTATAATTTTTCTTTATATTTTATCTTTTAGGAATAATATATTCAACATTACCGTTTTTTGCAATGATAGCCAAACCCAGTTTTGGATTTCTAGCCGACAAATTCCAGCAAAAGAAATCTATCTTTTTGTCGTGTGTGGTTCTCATGACCCTGTTTTTCTTTGCGATTTACTTTATTCCCACAAGTCAAGCAATGAAACTGTCCAACAGTTTCTTGTGTCAAGATGGTAGTTTGTCGATTGAAATGTGCAATTCAAAACGCGAATCAATGACTGACGATAGTTATGGCTTATTTCAGTGTAACTCCAAATGTAATTTGTCACCAGAAAACCCGTTTCTTCGCCAGCTTTGCAGAAATGCTTCACACTTTTGCCCTTCGGAGAATGCGACCGGGATCCAATCGATTTCATTTGCATCCCAAATAAACCTAAGCGATGCAAAACACACAAATGGATGTGTTTCGTACCCTTTAATCGGTCTTGAACTAAAGAGTCATTCTAGTGAAGTGCCAATGTGCTCCAATTTCACACGAATCTCATGTCAAATCGAATGTAACAACAGCTACGGAGCTGAAAGTATTAAAGACGCAAGTGCCTTTTACATTAATACCCAAATCATCTACTTATGGATTTTGATGATTTTTGCTTACGTATTTATGTGCACCGCGACGAGCATGGGAGACACGATTGTACTGGGTCTAATACCTCACTACGGTGCATTCGGCCGCCAACGACTATTTGGAAGTATTGGATTCGGGTTACTTAACATCATTACAGGCCTATTGGTGGACGTGTTCAGCACGCCTGGAGAACAACTGAATTTCACTCCGGCCCTGATTGTCGTTCTAGTCATGGGAATTCTCGACTTTCTCATTGCATCGCAAATGCCAGACACAAAGACGGAAAGGCCGAAAAACTTGTTTAAAAATGTTTGCGGTCTGTTTCTAAACGCGGAAATTTTTTTGTTCACCACTGCCGTCTTCTTTGTCGGATATTTCTCCGGCATCCTGTGGACATTTTTGATAGTGTATCTAAACAGTCTCGGTGCAACCCAGCTCTTGATCGGTTTATCAGTGGGAGTGCAGTGCTTTTTAGGAGAAATACCTTTCATGTTTCTTTCTAAGTGGTTCCTGAAAAAACTTGGTCACGGCCACTCTATGACTTTGGTGCTCGCCGTGTTTGGAATTAGATTCTTGCTCTACTATTTCATCACTGATCCATGGATGGTTTTGCCTATAGAAGTCACTAACGGAGTTTGTTACGGTATATTTTTCACTGCTTTAGCAACGTACAGCAACATAATAGCTCCACCTTCGGCGCAAGCAACTATGCAGGTAAGTCACGCTAATATTTACGGAAGACTGTAAACGTAATAATCCCCCTTTAAAATATTATATTGTGTTGTTACTGATTATTTGGCTAATTACGCATTCGGTACTTAATATCGGGTCAAGATTTCCCTCAAATTGTCTGTGCTGGAAACCACACATCAACACTTCAAATGTTCAAGGTAGCAGCTAATGATTACAACAGCTAGTTAATCCCCTACAAATCACTAAGGATAACATCAAAGAACATCAAATTGGAAAACGTCCAAAATACTTACATGTTTTAGAAAATTAATTATTAATGAATTTAACAAGAACATAAAAAAGAAATTGGGAAAACAGGAATTTCAGGAAAATATTCGATTCCATTTGAAGTTTATTTAATAAAATAAAGCCTAAATAAATGCAAGTGGTAACCATTGCTTGCATTCTCAATTGGAACGCCATATAGCTGACGTCATAGGGAGGCCACTGTATAGAATGCCAACACAAGATGAATGTGGCGCAGTGCATATGTAGGCCTACCTTGGACCAATTTATCTTAAAGGGCACTCTCCTCACAGAAGTTTTTTTTCCAAAATGGAGCTAAATGCACGTGCATATTTCATCAAACCAAATGAAATTTGCACGTGCATTGAAATCCCATTTCAGAACTAGTTGTAACTGACAAACTTATCTTTTTTTATTTTTTCACAGGGAATTCTTCAAGCAGTATTTGAAGGGTTAGGTCAGTAAGTATAGACTAAGTATACAAAAGTTGTCTTTCTACTTCTATTTTTAATCTTAATTCAAGTTGCTGATATTATTGTTTCTTAGGTGCCGGGACAGGCTGTTTACTCACAGGTTTGTTCTACCAGGCATTAGGTGCGAAAATGATGTGGTTAATAATGGGATTGTCTAGTTGTGCACTTTCCCTTCTCCATGGGTTCATTTTAGTTGCCATTAAGAGAAGACCAGACAGAAATTCGTTGCATTTGCCAAAGGAAATCCCCAGTGAGTTCAATGAGATAATGTATCCAGGCCCTATTTTGTTATCAGATTCAAGGATTACATATCTTTTACAGATGGTGTGGATGAACCAAAAGAAGCAGAAGTGATGAAAATGCTGCCTACGTCCACAAACCCAGAATAAGAGGAAATTAACAACATATGTTAATAATTTTAGCCTATATTAAGGAATAATTTTTAATAGTGCTCATACGCTCAAATTATGTGCATTAAACTGAGTCAATTTTACATATATTAATTTGTAGATAATTGTTGATAATAAATAGTTTTTTTTTCTCCCAAAAGTGGATTGTTCTGATGTATACTCTTGATTGCAGAATATATTTTAAGAAAATCCCTTTATTTTAGTAGAATATAATTTTAGAAAAAGCCCAATCGTTTTGTAAAACATTTTTTTAGAAAACCCCTATAGGCCTACACTATATATTTTTGTAAAAATAATTTTAGAAAATTCCTACATATTCGTAAAAATTATAAACTGATAGGCCTACTATTTGTCCTAGCGGACCACCATTTGAATAGGAGGCATGTTTATCAACTTTGTGTTAATGTCATGTTACGTTAAAGGTGCATTACGAAAAATTTTGAAAAACTGGGTTCAATGCACGTGCTAATAACATTTGTTTTGCATGAATTTGCACGTGCACTGGACCCCATTTTAGAACAAAGAATTTTTGATGAGAATGCCCCTTCAATATAGCACTCTGTACCATGTCTGATAGATCGAAAACTATAAAACGCAACAACGAAATGTCAACAAACCATCTTTCCAAATAACTGATCATCATCATAGATCATCATGCAGTGATCACCTTGGTGAGAAGATCACGAGCAGCACGTGCACTCAGACGTGGAAAACCAGAATGCCCTAGTCAGTGTTCTAAATTGTTGCTTCGTGCAAGTTAATGCAAGAAGGCCTAATAATTAAAGATCTTTAATTCATTTAATTGCTGGAACTTGAATATCTAAAATCAAAGTAATATTTATTTTTTTATTTGTAGAATACCTGTGGCAATGATTCACATAGATCTATCGTTGTTATTTGTCAAGGCTCACTATTTTTTCCTTTTTGCTGGTAAGTCCTAATATCTATAGTTTGGATGATTTTGAAGTATGGCTATTCTTACTCCTCAACACATTTCAAAAATTCAAAGAGGCCCTCTAGCACTTCATTTCAAAATAATTATTTTTCATTTATTCCACATTTATTTAGTTATGGCATCAATAGTTCCGTTTTTAACACCCATGCTGCTACAGCAGGGTGCTACACCTAAACTAATTGGTAAGTGCTTCTAAAAAATTTGGGTAATGCATATGTAACTTCTGACTTACTAAAGAAAAGCATTTTGAAACTACAACCTAATTCTTTCCCTTAGAGTGACTTAGAAGGTATAGGTTGGAAGTAATTTTTCCTTAATTTTTTCGGGATGGAGGAAAACATCCGAAAGTTGACATCTAAACTGTTTGCAAATCATAGTTGCTATAGTAATTTAGAAAATAATCAGCAAAAAGGTTTAATGTCAACTGTTGTTTAATGCAGAAATTTCAGATGTTTTCCTCCATCCTGAAAAAAATTAGGAAAAGTGATTTTCGACTTTATGCTCTAAGTCTAAGGTACACAATCTTCCATTTGCTTGTGTTCAACATATAATTTAAAAAATGATATAAGTTATGACATCCGTCGTGTTTTCTCAAACTTAGATATCTCCAATTTTAAGAAAATAATCCTTGCAGATAATAAAGCTAAAATTCTATCCCCAAATTGCAAACAATTTAATTCACCTATCTATTAGAAAATGTTCCCTGTACAGTTGATGTGCTACTGTTTTTAACTTATTTTATTTTAGCGAAAATCGAGGAAATAGTAATTTTATATGTACCGGTACCCCATGGATCGCAACTTCTTGAATCTCACTGCAAATTTCTTTGTTTTTATTAGGAATGATCTATTCTACGCAGCCATTTTGCATTTTGATCGCCAAGCCAAGTTTTGGCGTTTTGGCCGATAAACTACAGAAGAGAAAATTAATTTTCATGGCTTGCGAAGTAGTTATGGTCTTGGCATTCTTCTTAATCTATTTTACGCCCGACCCAGCTCAAAGTAGTTCCACAAATCAATACCAAACCAACTCAACCAACTCTACCAACTCAACCATCCCAACCATCTCTACCGGTGGGGCTAGTTTTACAATTACTTCTCAAATAACCCACATCTGGATTCTACAAGTTATTGGATTTGCGTTCATGGCTTCTTGCGTTAGCTTGGGAGATACAATCGTCATAAGCATGTTACCACACATCGACTTGTACGGCCGCCAGAGACTTTTCGGTTCAGTCGGATATGGCCTCTTTTCTATTATTGCCGGGCTGCTGTCAGACGTTGTTAGCCAGAAGGGCAAGTTGGTCGATTACTCTCCGTGCTTTTGGCTCGTGCTGGTTTGCGGAATAATCACCTTCGCAATTGATTCACAGTTTGTAGTTATGCCCACTCACAGCCCGGAAAACTTGTTCCGGCACATAATCCGTCTCCTCGTTCAAGCCGAAACGCTTTTATTCATCATGGCGATTTTATCCATTGGATTTTTCACTGGCATTCTGTGGACGTTTCTGATGGTGTACGTGAACGAATTGGGAGGGACTCAGTTACTAATTGGCCTGATCACAGGAGTTCAGTGCTTCTTGGGAGAAATTCCGTTCATGCTAGTTTCAGACTGGTTACTGAGAAAAATCGGACACGGCTATGCCATGACACTGGTGCTCGCCTTTTTCGCACTTAGGTACTTTCTCTACTCTTTAGTTACCAATCCATGGATGCTGTTGCCAATTGAAATCACCCAAGGCGTTTGCTACGGGTCATTTTTTACGGCCTTAGCCACGTACAGTAGCTACATCGCTCCAGCATCTACACAATCAACCTTGCAGGTAATTTTATTTTATGCACCTCCATTTAGTTAAAGGGAAATACACTTGCACTCCAGTGGACTGCTAGCGTGAGTGAGATATTTCACTCTCTAAATTGGGAATCAGTGAGCTCTCGTAGGGATGATTTAGAGGTTGGTCTCGTAATTCTAATTTAATTTCTAATATTTTTAAGTCAAATTCTAACATTAGGGTAAGGCATGTTCACTCCAAACCTATGAAGGAAATTCGTGCTAGGACTTATTATTGGTCCTTTTTCTTACGTTCTATAAGACAATGGAATAATCTTCCTAAAATAGCTCCAAATTGTTAGTTAAGTAACTACTGACCAAGGAGTCTCCTCCTAGCAGCGGGATAACCCCCCTACCGAATGGCATCATGATATGCTGATCGTAGGGTACTGAGCCGAGTTAAATTGAAATAAGAGCACAAAACTAGTTGGCAAATGTAAGCATGCCTATAAAAATAATTTTCACCAAACTGGTAACATACCAACTATCTTTCACAAGTTTTTCTATCACAAATTTCTTCTCTTTTCACATTTTGCTCATCATGTCCGTACACTTATTTCTCACACTCGCAGTTATTTTTACAAATAAAGCTCAAATTGAATGAAAACATATGAATATTGGGCATGATAAAGTAGAAGTAGAGGAATCTGGGACTCCTTACTTTTAGTATAAAGCATTAATAACATGTTGTAAAAAAAATTGTTTGTGTTTTTGGGGCTAGTTCCTGTTTAATACAAAGATTTCTATTTTGCTTTTATAGGGCCTTCTTCAAGCCATATTTGAAGGACTGGGTATGCTATCCTCAATTGTATGTTTTCCTGCAAATGTGCATTGATGTTAAGTTTACATAAATCTGGAATTGGTTAAATTCAGGTATCGGAATTGGGAGTTTTTTCGGTGGACTCGTGTACGATGCCGTAGGAGGTAAAGTGATGTGGCTTATCATGTCTATTTCCCTTGCCATCACTGCTGTCATACATGGCGCGCTTCTCTTTATAATTCAACGGAGCAAGAAGAGAAGAAGTCAGTTAGAAGATTTACAAGTGAGTGTAAAGATAAGAATTAATTGATACCCTCATGCTTCAGAAATGATTTAAAAGTTCAGCCCAAAAATTATATTTCTAATAAAATGTGTTGATTTTATGTACATGGCAGATACCACTGGGATAAGAAGTACTGGTAACGTAAGTGAGACGATGTCACCAAATAAAAATATCAATCAGAAAACACGTGAATAAATCTGTGAATTTAAGGTTTATCGCTCGATACTAGAATTCGGACAATTACATTCGGAAATGTAATTATTTTTTTTTTTTTGAAAAACATTGGTTTAGTGTTATTTTTTGTTATATGTTATTGATAAGCACGAATATGCTTTATTGTTTTGAACAACCAAAACAAATCCTTATGGGATTTAACATGGGAATTTTGATTGTTTTCAAGGGAAAGGGGGGGGGGGAGTAATTTATGGGGGAAATTTTAAAAAATCTCAAAAATTGAGTATACACATATTGCATGCAGATTTACTTTTGGTTCAGGGATGGGGGAATTGGATCTCCCCTCACGAAGAAGAATTTGCATCCTATCAATTATATTTCTGTGCAGTAAAAATGTTTTGTATATAATTAGAGCTGAAGTCTGGTTCCTTCAAGAAGTATGCACCTCTCCCATCTTCTGAAAGTCCCTAGATTCCCCAATAACTCTTAAGGACTTAGCTCATTTATCATTTTACAGGGTGTCTGGCCAAATCCAGTAACGAATTTCCATGACATTTCCAGGTTTTCCAGACAAATTTTCACAAAATTCCAGACAAACGAAAGTGATTTTTAACTCATTTTTACTGACGTATGTAATTAAAACTGCAATATTTGGCAACTACCCTAGGCCTTACCCCAAAATCCATTTTTTTTCCCCAGACCCAAAAATATTTTTCATGGCCTGCAGGCGAAAATCAGAAGGTTAACAAAAAAAAAATTATAGAAAATGGCGCTGCAGGCGAATTTTTCGCACAAAAAAACTAAAATTGGGCTCAAAAATAACCAATAGTGCCTAATTTTCCATTTTAGTTAGATTTTATTTACATTTTCCAGACACAGACTATATTTCCCTGACATTTCCAGACAATACTGATTTCCATAACATTTCCAGGTTTTCCAGACGGCCAGACACCCTGATTTTATCATTGATACTGCACGATTGAACAGAGCCATACATAAAAAAAGTTGGAAATGACTTAAAATTTGCTGGCGAATGTTCAGTTTTTCTTTTGTAGTTTTGATGACAGTATGCTTGCAGCAACAACAACAAATTTATTTTTGTGTTTACTGTACATAATATTTTCCAAGTGCATCCATATTATACTAAGGAATTTTGACTTTAATAAATTTGTCATTTTTTAAATTTCAGGATAGTGGTAGGACTGCTTTTGCTTATTTTGATCATTTGCATTGAAATCAATGGCTTTAACTGGCATATCCTGGAGAAACAAAAAAACTATCCTAACTTCGTAAGCGTAATGTAACAAACAGCCATCATAATAATGTTGTAGTCAATTTTATTTCAAGGTTGAGTAAGTAATAATTGAATTCCTGCACTTATCATTACTTACTCAACCTTGAAATAAACTTTATAATAATGATTAATTTGTAAAACTAAATTAATTTACATTAATTTCAAATTATTGATGTTTGTTTATTACTTTAAGGTTTACTAAGTTTTTTAATATTTATAAACTAGTTTCGTGCATAGACCAGTAATCTGATTTAATCTTTTACGTAGTTAATCCAGAGATTATGGTTAATCTTAATTTCTTGTATTGTTAACTGCATTATTTTAAGCTGGTTTGATATGTTGTTGAGCTTTTTCAGAAGTATTTCAGGGGTCTTTTCAGCACAGAAGTCTTTCTGAAATGTCAGATTTTTCAGGATGTTTTCATTAATTCTTTTGAGAATTATTCTTCAAGATATTTCTCAAGCGTTTTCGAGGATTTTCTCAAAGATTTTTTAGGACTTTTATCAAAAGTAAAGTTGTGCATTCTCAATTGAAACCAAAAGATGATAAACTGGTTCCAATGGATCATCTGGATCAATATTGGATGGGGTATTACCGTATTAGTTAAGCATGTTTAATGAAAATATGTTAGAATAAATACAAAACAAATGGCTTTGAACAAAGTTTGCAAGATTTGGATCTTAGCATAAATCTTCAATTCAATTCAACTCCATACTCAGTATCCTATTCATGATCAGCATATAATGATGCCATTTGCATGGTAGGGGGGATTATCCCACAATCAGGAGGATCCTCCTACGTCATACATAGTTTGTGACTTAAACATCATTGTTAAATGAATTTCTAACAATTTTGAACTAATTTTAGGAAGATTATTTCGATGGTTTAATTCAGAAGTGGTGAATTTGCAAAAAGTGGGTTTTGAGATACTAGCATTTTCGTGGCAAAATGGTATAACTTAGAAATAAACAATGTTAAAAGGCTGAAATTTGGTGAACAGATAGAACAATATGTATATTTTA
>JAQIXP010003557.1:0-12846 GCA_034700285.1 Proteroiulus fuscus
TTAATATGTACCGGTAATTAACATGGAGATTCCCATAGGAGCATGCATTTTCTAAAAGTGTGGACAGCCCCCTTAAGCTGATATTGTGATATTGAATTAAGAAGCTGTTAACCCAAATCTAATTATAATGTGCATGGCGCAATAATCACGTTGCTGCTGGTGCAATTACCTTATTCACCAGACACAAATCTCATTCAATAGAAGCCTTAGTCGATACAGTAGAATAGCAAATTTAGTAATTATACATAGAATGAGCAACATGTATCCTATTCATTACGGTACTGATGTAGCATATATTTAATGTGATCAACACTCTCGAATGATTTTAAATAAAAACAAAAATAATTAATTATGAAAATATGCTTGGAAGCTTATCAATAATACTTTCCTTTAGAAAAAAAGCATACTAATTTACAGTTATTATGCATCCATCCAATTCTAACTTATAGTTTTAATTGTCAACTAAAACAGCTGGCTTCAATCCAACTTAAAAACCAAAACCTACTTGAGTTACAAGTATATGCCAACTGTATAGTGTTTACAAACGAACAGCAGAGTTACAATAATTTTGGTTCAACATTGACCTCTGAACCAGCTACAGTGACGTAGCCAGGGGGGATTACAGTCCCTCTCCCTCCCCCCCCCCCACCTTCCCAATTCAAAATATCTTCCTATGCCACTGAGCAGCTAGCATGTATCAAAACTGGAACAACGGGATTGTACTGACCAAAACTCACAAACATAAAAGAAACTATCCGAGATTAAAAAAGATGCAGAAAACAGCTGGTATGCAGAAAGCAATTTAAATTCCAACATGCTATCCTCATGTTTTTTCTGAGTTTTAACTTTTAGGAAGGATTTAGAGCAGCTGTTGCAAAGTTGTACAGGTTTAGAGTTGCTGGTTAAGGGTGAATGTATATCCCTATATACACATTTATTTGCGTTATGTGTCTATTTGAAATCAACACCAATTTTTTAAGAAAACTTTTAAGTCATCAATCATCCTTTTATAAGGAAAGCATCATTTATAGCATTGTTTTACAAGATAAAAATCAGTGTTACGGAAGTAAAACTGCAAACAGGATCATAAATGTAACCTAAAGTCATTAAAAATACAACAACAAATGACAATTGAAACAGAGACATGTTTTTTTGTGGTCTATAAAAGCTTTACTTAAAAAGATGAGGGTTCCTCACCCCCTCGGGTTATTACAGATTCTTAGTGTTTTTTGATGGGACTTAACTCACTGTATCTCAAGATAGCAAAAGACATGCAGTGTTTAACCTCTTTTTTGATACTTTTTTCAAGTCTCATCAATCCGAGTAAGGAGTTGGTGCTCGTTTTAAACAAAATTTCCATAAACCTCAACTTTCCACTGGATTCAAGTGGGGTGAACAGATTTCTATAGGATACGAACAAGCAGCATCAGCGAAACCACCAGAATTAGCATTTATATAGACTATATAAATTGGAGCGTATATTTGGGCATAATAAAATATTGATCAAGTCATATCAGGCCTAATTTCCATGCAAGGTGTGACTTGAGATGAGGTAATTGCAAAGAAAAGGCACACTAATCTTAAAGACATGATGCAAGCATATGTAGGTAAACGTGCATATTAATTGCAAATATCTGAATATATTACTGTTTCCAGCTTGGATTATTTTTTTCCACAATTTAACAGGAAAAAAAAACTACGTAAATGCGAAAAAGTGATTAATTTGCTAAAGCAAAAACATCTTCTGTACTGTCAACAATACGTTGGAAAATATGTTTACTCGATATAATGATTCTCAGAACTCATATCAAATTTCATACCATTACCAATACAAAGCATCCTCAATAATGATTACATTTTGATCAAACTTTTATCTACGCATATCCATTTAAATGTAGCAAAATCAACTGTAAAGCTTGCAAAACTGGGCAAAATAATAAGTAATAATGGGGGGGAGGGGGGGAAGTAGGAAATGTTTTTCTGATAGTTTTTTTTTTCCACTTCATAGCTCTAGAACTTAGACTAGAATTTAAAGGGGCAGTCCCATTTTGAAAGAAGTTGATTTTAGAAAAAAGATCATGAAATTTTATGATAGACATGGAAATTGCAATTGAATTTGAAGTCTACTGATCATTAGATAAAATGTCCTGAATACGTGGATGGTTCTGGTATGGTCCACTTAGCATTCATCATAGATGGTGCCATACATCAATTGTAAATAGCATGAGCCGCCATTTTAGTACGGGCTAAACTGCAGTTGTAAGTTATTCACCATAGATGGCACTTTACTTCTGATAGAGGGAGTAATAAACTGAAATTCGAAGAAGCCAATAGGAAATACCTACATAGATTCCAGTGAAGAACATAATTACCATTTAATTATAATCGTGTCTGAATTGGAAAACATTAAGTAATTAAATTAAATACAAGCAAATAAATACCAATTTCCAAATTAATTTCCGGTTTGTTATCACGAGTTGGCTGGTATGTTGGTTTATATCACAAAATCTATGAAGTCAGCATTTTTTATTCCCTAAAAAAGGATTATCTGTATATTACACTAACTCTACTCATCATTTCCCATAAAAAAAGTGCATCGAACTTTTATTTTCCTCATTTATTCAGAAAGAAAATTTCATTAAATTTCACATTATCCTAAAATAGCCTATTTATAGTGCATGCATGCAATTTTCCTGACTTATTTGCATGCAAACTGCGAAGTCGTTATGTCTCTTGTCCTATCTTACATAATCAAATATATTATTTTCTTTAATCTGATTTTGGTATGGTTTAAAAAAAATCGCTTCTCTTGGGGAGATATATCTAAAATAACATCAAAAATGTTTAATCTACGAAACATTCTGCAGCATTACTGTGACAACTACTATTTTATGAGTAATTATTAGCACTGGATTCACTGCTTATTACAATATTGTAAATGGAAATTTAAAAGAAACATTTGGCTCCAGTTGGATTTGTTTTAAAGGGAAAGTTCCACCTTGTAACATGTCATATTTAAGTCGTGCACACTTACTAGATATGAATGGCTGTGACAATAATAATTGCAGCAATTAAGTATTGAAGAATTAATTGTTACGACGTTTGCAAAATACTTATTAGGCGCCATTTTTCCATAGCTTTCAGCAAACAGTGTATTTTGGTGGCGCCCTCTATGACGTGTATGTCTATGGAGCTGATACCTTTTATCCAGTAGAAGGCGCTACACAGTATTAGTCAAATGGCGCCGATTTGGGCTTTCTATTTTCATCAAAATCCACGTATTCAGGACATTTTATCTAATGATAGGTAGGCTTAAATCCAATTGCAATTTCCATGTATAACCTAATTTTTCATGCTCTTTTTCCTAAAATCAACCTGCTTCAAAGTGGGACTGTTCCTTTAAGTAAGTGTTTAGCCAAAATTATTTTAGGGTTAAACTAAGATTCAAGCAAAATCAATCTTTTATGTCTGCCATGGATTGAATTTCTTAAATAAACATAATACTCTGAAAGTCACCCATGGCAAATTTCAGAAATCGTTATTGATCATGTTTTGTGTATTTTTTAAAGCTTTTCGACACTTAGGGCCTTATTTTGTCCTCCAAAATTTCCCATCTTAGTAGCAGATTCACCTTCGGAAACGTACCATATGGTACATCGCCATAACAATATAGTTTAAAGGTTAAGATAAGCTAAAAATGCCAGCAAGGAAAGACCTTTAAAAGAAACCTTCTGTCGACACTTTCCTAAAAGACGAACTTTTTTTCAGGAAATAAAAAAGCATAAATAATGCTAAAAGGGGGGAAAAAAAGCATAAAAGCCAAAACAAAAAATAGGGGCAAAGAAGCACAACAGTTTGTTATTTAAACAGAAATGAATTTTGTAGGTGAAAATTCGCATTTCATTTTAAAAAAAGCAAACATTTAAAAAAAAAATACAAGGTTAGAAAAACTAAAAATATTATTACGAATATATTTTTCTACTAAACCTGTACAAAGTCATTGCAGATTGTACAAGAATCACTAGTGCCACAGTAAAATCACGTTATAAGTTATTGATTCATTTTCAAAAGGAACATTTTGCAATTGTAGACCTTATTGTTAAGGAATGAAAGGCGATTTCAAGCAACACTTGATTTCTGAACAGTTTATAATGGACGATATTTGAGGAATGAAACTAATTTAGGGTTGTTCACACTCTCATTTGTTTCAGTCATATAGGTGCATCTTTCGAACCAGAGTAAAGGTTCAGAAAATAAAATTGTGCACTAAGTATATACAGTAGACCCACATAACATGTAATTTATCACTTACGTATATGTCACATAAAAAAACTTTTCTGTCAATACATTTCACATTCCAGGGTGTCCTCATTAGAACTAACATGTTGGTATGTGCTGGTACCAGGTTCCAATACACCATATGCACCATCAATTGTGGAAAAACTATACAGCCAAAATGCTAGTGGAAAAACACTAGGTCATACTTAGATGAACCCTGAAAAGTGCATCAAAATACAGCAAACTGTGCTGAACTTAAGTTATCACTCCATTCTTAAGCCAAAAAAAAAATTAAACATAAAATAAAATGTTGCAAGTAAAAACAAAATGCATGTTAGATTAGTTGGCCTACTACAATAAAATTTAAACCATGCCTTTCATATGCATATATATAAGCTTAAAGGGAAAATCCCACTTTAAAAGAAGTGGGTTGTATAGGAAAAATTCCGAGCATGAAAAATTATAAAATTCATGGAAATTCCATTTTGATTTGAGCCCACCAATCATTAAATAAAATGCCTTTGGATTTGGATGAAAATATAAAGCCCAAATAGACATTTTACTAACAGTATGTAGTGCCTTCTACCGGAAAAAATGCATCAGCTCTCGTGAAACACGTTCATATGCATGTCCTAGAGGGCGCCACCAACTTTCAGTGTCTGCTGAAATCTATGGAAAGATGGCGCCTAATATTGGCAAACGTCGTAATTTCTTCGATATGGAAACTCTGCTGCAATTATTATTGTCACAGCCATTCATATCTATTATGTTTGTACAATTTAAATATTACTTGCTATAATGTGGGCCTTTCCCTTTAATAATTCCTAATTGCAATGAGGGAAGCAACTTTTCTGAATTCTATCAGGGTGTCTGGCCAAATCCAGTAACGAATTTCCATGATATTTCCAGGTTTTCCAGACAAATTTTCACAAATTTCCAGACCAAACGAAAGTGATTTATAACTCATTTTTACTGACATATGAAATTAAAACTGCAATATTTGGCAACTACCCTGGGCCGCCCCCAAAAATCCATTTTTATTCCCAAACCCAATAATATTTTTCATGGCCTGCAGGTGAAAATCTAAAGGGTAACAAAAAAAATTTTAAAAATTGGCGCCGCAGGCAAATTTTTAGCTCACAAAAACTCAAAATGGGCTAAAACAATCACCAATAGTGCCTAATTTTCCATTTGAGTTAGATTTTATTTAGATTTTCCAGACACAGATCAAATTTCCATGACATTTCCAGACAATACTGATTTCCATGACATTTCCAGACAATACTGATTTCCATGACATTTCCAGGTTTTCCAGTCGGCCAGACACCCTGTTCTATATTAGTTCAAACCTGAATGTTAAAAAATATAATTAAGTAAAGCTATAGGATAGGGCTTATATCTTAATGCAATCACCTAATAAGCCAATAAATTATATAGCAAAGATATAAAAATGAATACCAAATAAAATCTTATCAGAAGCACCGTTAATGAGATTCACGAATAATTGCTACATAAAACTAGCTATATTACACTAATAAAGGACAATGACCATTATTATGTAGGATGTGTCTCATGTTCTGAAGCACAGGAGGAATGACATTAAGCACAATAAGGATTACTTTTAAGATTTTGACTCACTCTGTACAAATGCAGTGTGTATAACCCCATATACACTACTTACCAGAACATAATGCATAAACTATAAGGCTAATAATCGCATATAAAAGTCGAAATCTGGCACACAATATCCCCAAACAAGCCAATTTGGATGAGAAAAAAGGCAAAAAAAGTTCATTGGCCTAACCATGTGCCTCGTTACTGTAAAATATAGGAAATTGTAAATCCTTGTAATTGTGTCCTGACAGGAAAATTTGTAAATATTTAGACATAACTGTTTTTAAAGTTTCTGCTTCAACTCTGATTGCGGGTATATTTGAATTATGTTAACTGTAAATTTTATGCAAAGAAAGTTTTATGGCATAAATAGTCTAAATTTGGTTTCCTCAGGAAAACATAAAAGAAAACGAAATTTTAAGTGGAGTTCAAAGCTTGAATAATATGACCACAATGCCAATATAGCTTGTCCTATAGGTGGCAGGGCAATCGCACCACTGGTTTCAGTTTTATGAATAAATTGGATGAAAAATAATTCCCTCCAGGTGGACCAATATGCCGTGGTATCAAATCAACTTGATGAAATTTTAATTCTAACCAGTAAAATGTGGGACTAGTTTTTCCTGCAGGTGGCGGGGCAGTCGCAACAATGAGCGCCCCCTGGCTCAAGTTTAAGAATAAATGAGGATGAAAAAAGAATTCCCACAGGAAGCGCAATAGGTCATGTCACAGGCATATCATTGTAGTAAAAAAATGTCAATTACTGAATTATTTTTTCATCTTATAGAAAATAACTGTCATTTAATTGCGATTAGGAAAAATGGCTGTTTGCTTTTTAAAATGTTTTCAAAATATTGGGATTCTTGGTATTCCAAAACCTTTGATAGTTTCATAAATTCCATATATATATTAAATATTAATGTTTAGTTTAATGTTATTTTTTATTTTATTTTGAAAAACTTATTGGGAAAAAACTATAAAAACAGCTTGCATAAACTTAATCAAATTACAAGCAATTTACTGATTTTTATAATAAAAAAAAATGCTCTTATATCATTTTTGCCTACAGAAACTGTTTTTATCCTAAGAAAAAGGGTAAGAGAAAAAAATGGTGACAAGGTTAAGCTCTATCAGAAAAGGTCAGTCATGTACCAAATAATTTTGTATTTTAAGTCACAAATTGCTATCAATGAATATGACTCGTCTCACGTAAATGCTTCAATGTGGAGCAAGAAGCAATCTATGACAAAAATATAATTTATGACGAAAATAAATGCAATTATATATAAAATAAACCTGTTATAGGTGGCGCCATGATATATTTTACGACTTATGAAAGCAATTGTGCCAATTCATAACAATATTTTGTGATGAAACGAGTTGTTAAGCTGAGGGATTTCTTGTCCCACTTTGTACACGTGGGTCCCAATGCGTTGACATTTTAGGAATATACCAGGAATTCAAAATAAAATTTATGCTAGAATTTCGGTTATTTTAACCGCAAAGGATTCTATTGGTGTGGAAGGGTATTATCACCAACAACAACAACAAAAACAACAACAACACCGTTATTCCAAACATAGTATATACGACATCAGAAAGATATAAAACCAGCTCATGGCATACACCTTGATCACGTGTATTTAGTTTATGGCCAAAGCCAATTATGTGGTGGTCAGTTTGGTCAGCAAAATAAGAATGGTACAATCAGCAGTGTAGCATTAATGGAGGAAACATACATGTCTCAATTCTCATTGTTCCTTTTTTTATCTTATTGCAGTTGAATGCTTTAGATCACAACTCCAATGTGAAAGCCCCTGATGCCATTGCTGCCACTCCATTTGCCACTTCCGGTCATCACAGCAGTGTCCAGAATGGCGTCTAACCTGACTTTATGTCCACCAGCAGTGGTTGTTAGTGCCCTGAATTTAAGTGAATACGAATTCCACGGTTCAAACAGCAGTGAACAGAGAGCATTATGGGAAGCAGTGTTGAAAAGTGCCTCATATGCTTTGGTCTTCTTCTTGGCCATCGTGGGAAACATGTTGGTCATCTTAGTGGTCATGTGTAACCAACACATGCGCACCACAACCAACTTCTATTTGGTGAATCTGGCCGCGGCCGACTTGACCATCACGCTCTTTTGCATGTGGACACACCTGGTCAAGCATCTTGCCTATCCACTTTTCGTTCTGGGACCATTCATGTGCAGGGTAGATGCATTCATTCAAAGTAAGTCGAAAATATATCATTTAGGCTATACTTGTTTAAGAAATTACGATGCTGAGTCAATGTTATTGCTTAGTTCGTTTATGCTTCAACTTTAGTTAACTTGGACCTGACCTAACATATATGCTAAGCAGGCCTGTGGCCGGTAATCCAGTAATTGTAACCATTTGGTAGGCAACTGAAATTTTATAATGGGTGACAAAAGTTCTGTACAAAAGCATTACATGTATGTTGAGACGTGAGCAAATGAACTTGACTGGTTTATATGACTGATAACTGAGGTCATGTGGTAAATAACACTATATGTTATGCAAGTGGGATCCTATAAGAAATACTTGGAAATATCTGTTGCAGATAATCCAGGAATTTAAAAAATGCAGTGGTCAGCATGATATGAACCTTCTAGTGAGCCAATTTGCAGTAAAATAACTATACTTGGTTCTCTTCAAAGCAGAAAAATCAGGCAAATAAAATCATTGAAGGTTCACCAGACTACTTGCAATTTGGCCACCAGGATGCTGCAGTCTATTCTTAAACCCAGACAAATATATCACTTGGCAGATAACTTATGGGGGTTCTGGGATGTCATAGTGAAGGGGGAGACGAGGTGACCAGAAGCCCTATACTTTTGAGTTTGGCTGCTACGCCTCGGAAGTAATTAGAAAAATAATTGCTTGGATGCCTAACTTTTCAACACAAAGTTATACCATTGTTTGTGATATACTCATGTAGATGACGCATAGGATTCAGAGCTTATTATACTTTGTCTAAATGAAAATAACAAAGTAATGTTTCCGTCTCGGAATCAGGAGAAGTCCATGGGTTCAATTCCCAAATTCGGCTACCCTGATCAAGGTTTTCGTTGTTTCCCATGATCCTTCCTCTTAGGAAGGATCAAGCTTACAGAAAATAATCTCATAAAGTATTCATTAAAAGTTGGCTTCCGTTTATTATTTTAGCCAATATTTCACTGGGATTGAATCAATCATATATATAACTCAAGCATAAGGAGTCATATGGTATATATTTTAGATAAGCTTTAACTTTTAAGAAGCCAGATGGACAACCAAGGAGATAGTTATAAATGCTAGTATAAATACTTAAAGATTTCATTCATCCAAGCAGATGCTACTTTTTGTTCCCTTAAGATATCATTTTCTCGCTTAATATTGGAAAGCATTATTTGGGAGAGAAAAAAAATACAGATCTCTTGAAATGCTCAGTCAACCAATCATTAGCTAAATTTGAAAGCAAAGAAATAAAAATGACTTCCAAGACTTAATTTAAAAAATGCTTTTCTACTAAGCTTAATCATATACAGTTTACGGTTGGCAGAACATCACTAAGAAAAACACACTAACTATAAACAATTCCAAGATAAAACCTGACATTTTACTATGTGGAAAGCTTGTCTCCCAAACTATTAGACAAAATAAACTGCTATATCAGGTGGATTAGTATCAACATTGCTGTCATTATCAAGCCAAATTTAAGCTAAAGTCTGTCTTTCATATGAGATCCTTCCATGCCATTGACCACTGCAAGGCAATGATGGGTTTGCTTTATGATCAAAACAATTAAAGCTATAGTTTTTTTTGTTTTTTTTTACAACCAACTGTAGTTGAGCATAAGACCTAAAATTCTTTCATTGGTTAACAGAAAAAAGATTATGTTGGTAGCCATTTTCATATTTTCTTCCCTAGATTTTCTAGGTTTATTTTTACAATTTTCCATTTTATTTCCTTATGTTTTTTGGCTTTTCAACCTTAATTATTTAATAAAATTGAAAACAGTAATTATATAGAAAGCAAATAACAGACTAAAGGGAAAATCCCATTGCAGAAAGTAATATTTAAATTGTACACACTTACTAGATGTGATTGGCTGTGACAATAATAATTGCAGCAGTTTTAATACTGAAGAAATTACGACAATTGCTATTTAAAATAAAATACATGTTAGGAGTCATTTTTCCTTAGACTGCAGCAAACATTGAAAGTTGGTATCGCCCTCTAGGTGTCTATGCTTCATGAGAGCTGAAGCCTTTTTTCCAGTAGAGGGCACTACATACTGTCAGTAAAATGGTGCCTATTTGGGCTTTGCATTTTCAATCAAATCCATATTATATTCAGGACATTTTATTTATTGATTGGAGGGATCAATTCACATTACAATTTCCATGCCTTTTCTAATTTTTCATGCTCTTCCTCTACAACCAACTTCTTTCAAAGTGGGACTTTCCCTTTAAGCTTTACATATTTTACATAGCTTTATTGAAATGACCTTTTCAATTTCTTACGTTTCTTACAAATTGCTGCTGCATCTGATAGCTCTTAGAAAGTTTAGAGTTCAAATCAAATAGATTGGATGATTTTCCCTGGTTTTTCAAGATGTTCAGCCATGCTTTCTGAGGTTTGGGCTTATTTTTCATCTTCTTTGAGATTTTCATGTTATCAGAATCCCTCATCAATTTACTTCCTTTTATTTAACTTTAATTTGGCTGACTTTTTCTCGGTGAATTTGACTTGATTTTCAAAGTTGCTGATTCTTTGATTTGATGCTCTGAGTATACATTGGCGAAAATTCAGGAATGAAAACTAATTCCCTGGTCAGAGTTAGCCTCAAATATAACATCAAGTAAAGTAACCTGTTTATTACAGGAATAGTCTATTAGCCTCATTGCAGGTCTCAGAACGTTACCACTATATAAATTATAAACCAACTTTAAAAAAATATATTAAGTAGCAATACGGTTTTGTGAGGAAAAAAATAATAAATAAATAATAATAATATTCCATTATCAAAGGCATTTTCCATGAGTCACCATTCAAATTCTCTAAATTACAAGGTTTTCCAAGTTTTTTTCACAGTGTAGGAACCCTGAAAATACTGAAATACCATAAAGCGCCATTCAAATATGACGTCATCAGTTTAGGGGAGGGGGGTTTATGGGGAAATCCTACAAATGATGACATGGGGAGTGGGGGGGTGTTAAATGAGAAATAATAGTCACATGCACACACCTCCAAATTGTTCAATATGCTGAAGAAATGTACTTTTTCATTTTTACATTTCCACTTTTTATCATGTTTTTTTCACAAATTAAAAATAATTTGCTTGTTTATATCAAATTGAGTCGGTTTTAAAGGGAAATTCTCACTTCATTAAATAAATTTATTTAAAAATTTTGCCAACTTTTTGTGGTTGCTCTTTGAAAATTGCCAATTTGTAATTTTTTCTGGGAATCCTACGTAGGATTAGGTGGGTAGGGGGGAGGAGAAATTATGGTCGAATCCTACTTATGATGACTAGGAGTGGGGGTATTTAAAATTGAATTTTTTTGATGACGTCATATTTGAATGGCCCCTAAGGCATATTTATTCTGATATGACACTGGACAATTATTCTGGACACTGGTTAGAAATGAATTGAATATTCATAGAAATGGCCCTTGAAAAAGCACAGCTTTGAGCTCGTTAGAAAAAAAATTACAATTCATCCCTCCTTAATTGGGTTAACTGATTGGCTGCACAACCACTAATCTTTACGACATTTTTAATGATTGAATATTCAATGTTCAAATGTATTTCTGTATGAAAATTGAGACAATTCATCAAGGTTCTACGAATTCTCGAACATTAAATTGAGACAAAAAAGTATAAAAATGGATATGAGTGGGTCTATATGCAATGTCAGATTCGGGAATTTTAATCATGAAATAACAAGTTCAGATGTATATCAATTCCAATTACCAGAATCAACTGGTTTATGGATACCATGTGTCAATTATCCATTAGTGAAACAGTCCAGATAAAAGTGGGTGGCCGCATGACACTGGTACAAACAAACATTCAGTAGCAACAAAATAGTGTAACGTCAAAGAATAATAAACGAAAGTTCAGAAACGTTATAGAGTTATAAAATTATAAGGGTCTACACTGCACTATCGTACAAATACTTAAAGGGAAACCAATGGTCCAATAGCTGAAGTAAAATAAATTGGATATGATGTTAAACTGGCGAAGAATCAGAAGCCACAAAATGAAACTAAAATATAAAAGGAAATGTTCACACCAAAACGAATAAAATTATTGTCAATAAAGATATATTTCTAAAGTTACAATGAATTAAAAGTTGGTAAATCAGCAGACTGATATCATGAATCTTGTATCTCATGTGCTGGCTTAAAAGTAACGTTGATATGACAAATCAGTGAAAAAATTACTGCAGTTCACTGCAGCCAAGCTTGCAATTCTTTTCTGCTGTGAAACTGCAATAAAACTGCATCCCAAGAAATTAGGAAAAAATAGCACAGAAAAAAAAATATGAAAGAATGAAACACTGCAGTTTTACTGCAGTGTTTCATAAGACTGTTAGAATCCAACAATCTGGTTGCACTTTTATTGCAGTTTCACTGCAAGCAGGAATTGCAAACTGGAGTGTAGTCATATGTAGTATTTAATTCACTGGAGAAATCTTTTTCAAAACATCATGTAGAAAAGAAAGCCAATAGACCCCTTTTCTAAAGTAAAGAGCCATCTGCGATGAATAGATTTCAACTACAGTGTTTAGCCCATACTACAATGGCGGCCCATGCTATTTGTCATAGACATATGGCGCCACATGTGATGAATACTAAATGGACCATACCAGGGCCCTATTTCATCAAGACTCCAGAATCTAAAATCCTCAATCTCAATCCAAAATCCTAGAAATTTTGGTTCC
>JAQIXP010003558.1:0-12845 GCA_034700285.1 Proteroiulus fuscus
ATATGTACCGTTAGTTAACATGGAGATTCCCATAGGAGCATGCATTTTTTAAAAGTGTGGACAGCCCCCTTAAGGGGATTTTTTAAATTGCCCCTGTTATTGGCAATCTCGCATTACACCGGTGTATTCAGTGATTGAGTTTTAGCTATTTAAGGAGATTTTTTAAATTGCCCCTGTTATTGGCAATCCTGCATTACACCGGTGTATTCAATAATTGCATTTTAGCCATTTCAGGGAATTTTGTTTTAAATTACCCCTGATATTGACAATCCCGCATTATACCAGTGTATTCAATGATTGCCTTTTACCCATTTAAGAATTTTTTAAAAAATTGCCCCTGGTATTGGCAATCTCGCATTACACCGGTGTATTCTGTGATGGCGTTTTAGCTATTTCAGGGAATTTTTTGAAATTGCCCCTGATATTAGCAATCCTGCATAACAACTGTGTATTCAGTGATTGCCTTTTATCTATTTCAGGAGAATTTTTATACTTCCCAGAATACTTATGTATTTTCATTATTTACATTCTTTGCTATAATGAAAAGCATACATTTATTGCATTAATGATAAATAATAATATAAATGTAATCAAATCCTACTAACAAAAATGAACTTGTACAAATATATTTGAAAATAAATTCACTAACTTAATTATGGACCTGTAAATAATTAAATAACTACATGTAAAAATTTTAAATTTAATAAATAAAATATCTTATTTTTCCTATCAATTTCTGGTGGATAAAATACTTAAATTGTCTCATCATTTAATGACGGGTAAATACTAAATATTTGCCGTATCATTTTATGACATGTTAAAAACTAAATGTTGTCCATTATTTTATGACGGGAAAAATACCAAATAGTTGACTTACCATTATTTTAATGACTGGTTATTTTAAATACTGAATTTTACCCATCATTTAATAACGGGCTAAATACTAAATTTTGCCCATCATTTTATGACGGGCAAAATGCTAAATAGTTGCTTATTATTTTCATGATTGGTTAAATACTGGATTTTGTCCATCATCTTATGACGGGCAAATACTAAATATTTTCATATTTTAATGTCTAGTTAAATACTAATTTATTTAATAATGGGTAACATACAAAATATTTGCCACATCGTTTTATGACTGGTAACATACTAAATACTTGTCTCATACTTTATGACGGGTTTGGCATCTCCATAATATACACAAGTTGCTTTGACTTCAGTGATAAGGTCAGGTGTTACAATTCTTCTCTAGCCGCAATTAAGAAACCGGAAATGAGTAATTAATCAGCGTTAACTGTCTGCTGCTATCAAAATGATTAAAGAGTATGTCCTTTGATTAAGTTCTTTCCATTTGAATCCCCGAGCAAATTGAATGCCTTAAACCGCAGGAATTAAGCGTGTAGCCTCGCATGTTTTTCAAATGAAAATAAGACCTTCATTAAGAGTAAAAGTATCATTAATTTAGATTGTATGGAAACCAATTTAATGAAGAAAAATGCTGTATCTTAGTCCATCTTTCTTCTGACACATTTCTTGCCAATCTATTATTAAGAAAGCAACAGCGAACAATGAACTTGGACGATGAATATTTACTGCACATTTACTAATTGTCAGTTTATTTATCGTTGTTAATCTGCTCTTTTGGAAGATGTATATATTAGGGCTCTTTTTTTTAGAATATAAAGCTCATCTATATAGAGGCTTGTCATGTGCACCACATTGAAACGACGTCTAAATTGAAATCCCTGGGATCTAATTGTACACACGTGTACAAACACGGCTTAAATTAAACCCTGATTGATGGAAGTAGCACAGCCGCTACCCACTTTGTGAACTTGTAACTCAACGGATTTTAATGAAGGTTATTAAAATGCACTAGACACATCCGAACACTTTGGACCCAATTCATAATTAAAAGTCGATCGAAAACTGAATGTGGAGGCATTTTTTGGCTTTGGGTTTCAATTGCAAATGGCAAGTGGTGTTACGACGCTACTGCTGTTACTTCTACCACATATAAGCTCATTTATAAGTCCGTCAAATGTGGCTTTTTGGGGCACTACCACCATGATCGATTTTCAAAAGGGCCGGAATAGTGAGTCATCTTAATAACTCCAAATGCAATTAACTAAAGCAGGCTGCATGGGGAACGATGAACATAGCTAGACGATGAGGTCCAAAAGTCAGGGAACGCTGCGGCGGAAGGCGTTTTCGAAGAATCCGCGACAGAATGCCAATACGACAACATTCAACTTGGTTTCAGTCAAAATGCCTACAATTTATTCACGTTAAAAATAACCCAGACTGGAAGTCTTTCGTCAATCATAATACTGTTACATGTTTAAAGTCAAATAGTTCTGTTGTGGATTCTGTTAAATCGCATTCAAAATTCTCAGATTTTAATTTCAATATTTTTAGAAATAGGCCTACTGTTCAAGAGGGGACCTTTCTAGCTAGAACAGGGGGGGGATAAAGGGGGAAATGAAATGGCAGTGGGGGCGGCTACCCTCACCCCCAGAAATTTTCGGACTAATTAAAGGCCAAAATTTGGGATTGTTTTAGCATATTTTGGAGAGTTTTCGCCTGTATGCCAAATTTTGAAAAAAAATGTTTTGGGTCGGACCCCTCCCCCCAAAAAATGGATTTCTGAGTACGGCCCTGGCCCCCAGAGGGGCAGCAAAATCCGCTTTGCCCCCCAGATTACTTGACCTTGCTACGGCCCTGTGTTCAGGGGGTTTTCTTGAAATTCATATATTAAATTTGTTGGGGGAATGTAAAATTCAAGACTGGATTATTGTTAACATGAATAAAAATGTTGGCATTTTGGCAAAAAGCAGATAGCAGTCTGTCGTGCAACCTTTTCAAAGCTATGATTCATTATGTCATGGTCTTAAGTCAGCAAAATTTAGGGTAGCAGCTCAATTAAGTGCATTTATTTCTCTTAACAAATTTAATGACGGAAGTGTGGACATATTTTATAGATTTTCTTAAAAGAAACCATAATAAAACCTTTAAGATATTGAATCAAATAGAAAAGTTTCTTTTACATTTAATGATTCCTTTAAAAGATATAAAAGTATACTCCACTACACTGTAGTATTCCATTCATATTTTCTACAGAAACTTGGTTATATTTGCACGTGCAAACCTTGTGTCAATCCAAAGCTCAAATTGAAAAATACTGTTCCAATAATAACGACTGCCATATACTTGCTTTCAATGTATCTTTTTCGTGAAAGTTGTCGTGTTGTACTATTAGCCATGCCTGGAGTTCCCCATTGGCTCATTTTCGAGCCATTCGTAAAAAAGGTGTTAGTTTATCGAATCGTTGCTCGTGCATTTTTTATATCTTAATGAAGCACCGAATTGTAGATTTTGTATTATTCTTGAATGTAGTAAGATATGGTGAAACCCAGCAAAAGAACTGTGCGCATATCCCTCTATGGTGATGAGTTGAACTACATAGACCAGCCCAGTTGGCCCTCTCACTAAAAATTTTCTTTCGAGAATATTCATAAGCAGGTGTACTAGGCCCTAATATTATTGGTTGAAACTGTTAAATCAGGGGCTACTTTCTCATAAAGTGGGGGTGTGTGTGTCTGGTGTAATTCGTCACTCTTTAGATTGTTTTCTTTACAGTTGCTCTCAATAGATGGCATTGATGCATGCAGGCTTATCTTATGCTCGGTTTAACGATAGCACATATAATATGAGCTTGAAAAGTGAGCAAGAGATGGCATTTTACATTACAAACATAACCTTGAAGTCTTTTTCATCCTTGTTTTAATAGAAAAATTCCATTAAGCCTTCTTTTGATGTTGTTCAATGACTTATGGACCTCAATGTACATGACACTCAATTCAGCTTCACATCTATAGGGTATTATGTACTATAAATCGCGTGATATTTATAAAAAAAAAAGTTATTTCATTTTGCTTTTCATCTTATATAAAACAGAAAAACACAAAGTTTTTCGACTGTTTTTTAGGGTTACAATTGAAATGTTTGCATGTGAAAAATGTATCAGAAATCTCGTGGAATTTTCATTTTAAAGTTTATATTTAAATCTAACTGCATACCCTCCTGAGCCTATTTAAAATCTCCATAACACATAGCGATTTTTTAAGGCCTACATTTTTTTGGCAATGTATTTTGCATGAACGTTGCATTTTACGTTGAGGGGGATTCAGAGATTGAATCGATTTTATGTCATAGGTGCCACTCAAATGTTTGCTTTTATAACTGATAACGGGCTTTATTATTACAAATTAACAGGGTTGAGTTACAATGAAATTCAATACAACTTGCATATTAGCCTTTTGCAATTGAGCCCCTGGATTTCTAAACTCAACCCGAACCCCTTTTCTTTGATCCTTTTTATAACGAGACTTATTTGCATTTCGAAATTGATATTTCACTAGAAAGTAGAAATGAACAATCCATTGCAATTTTGAAAGTACATTATGCTTTATATTTCTATATCATGTCATTATATTTGCAATGTTTCCTATAATATTTTCCAAATGGTTAAGCATTAAGTTCATCTGGCTTTTGACCTCAATTAAATGAAACAAGATGCATATTACTCATAAAGGGAAAGTCCCACTTTGAAAGAAGGGGGTTGTAGGAGAAAAGAGTATGAAAAATTAGAAAAAGCATGAAAATGGTAATTTGATTTGAGCCTACCAATCCTTAAATAAAATGTCCTGAATTCATGGATTTGGATGAAAATTTTCAGCCCAAATAAGCATCATTTTACTGAAAGTATGTAGCACCCTCTAATAGATAAAAGGCATCAGCTGACATGAAAGACGAACACACGCATGTCCTAGAGGGCGCCACCAACTGTTAGTATCTGCTGAAATATGGAAACTCTGCTGCAGTTATTATTGTCAAAGCTATTCATATGATAGTCATGACGTATTTGACAGCTCCATTGCGTGTATTTTCTTTTACAATTTTTTAAAGGGTAAGTCCCACTTTGTAACAAGTGATATATAAGTTGGTCACACTTACTAGATATTAATGCTTGTGACAATAACAGCACAGTTTTTATATTAACGAAAAAACACCGTGTGCCAAATACATATTAGGTGCCATTTTCCCATAGATTTCAGCAGACACTGAAAGTTGGTGGCGCCCTCTAGGACGTGCGTGTATACGTGTTTCATGAGAGCTGATGCTTTTATCCACTAGAGGGCGCTACATACTGTCAGGAAAATGGTGCCTACTCGAGCTTTGCATTTTCATCCAAATCCATGTATTCAGGACATTTTAATTAACCCATATGTAAAAGAAATGGTTCAAAATTTGAAATGCATTTTCAATAGGAAATACAATTTAAAATGCATTTTTAAAGTATGTATTTTAAAATGACTTTTTGAAAATGCATTTTAAAATGTACTTAGCCTACAACTCAAATAAAACTGCATTTTAAAAAGCATCCTTCAAAAATGAATTTTAAAATATATTTTATATGCATATTGCAGTGTTCATAAAATGTGTTTTGTTTTGGATAGTGAAAGCGCATTTGGCAATGCATTGTGGAATGTTTTCTAAAATGAACTGTGAAATGTTTTCCTAAATGTATTGTTAAGTGGTTATCCTAAATGCATTGGGAAATGTTTTCCTAAATGCATTGGGTTATGTTTTCCTAAATGCATTAAGAAATGTTTTCCTAAATGCATTGGGAAATGTTTTCCTCAATGCATACTGTAACAAACTTGTCCCAAAAAATCATACATTTTCATAATTAATTATAAATGCATTTAAAAATGCATTTTTATTTCATATGGGAATGATTGGTAGGCTCAAACCAACTTGCAATTTCCATGAATTTTATAATTTTTCATGCTTTTCCTCCTACAGCCACCTTCTTCAAAGAGGGACTTTCCCTTAAAAATTAAAAAAACTAATCAGAACATGGTCGTGACATTTTAGGAAATGCCATTTTTCTCACTGCTCTTCCATATATATGCAGGTAGTTAAACTGAAGTTTAGTAGTTGGCCAGTGATGACTTTATTCTTAGCCAAAGATAATAATCAAAGATGTCGTCTTTTGTGTAATATGACATTTCAAGAAAAATGTATTCTACCAATTTATTGCTTGGAAACATTGACGTGAATGGACGTGTGAAAACACGTGTGCGAGCAGCTTTTAAAATTTCAAATATAGAGCTATTAATGTGAGCAGCTCTTCTTGCCAAAAATACAAGCATATTGCAATGGTTGCTTGATGTGCCATCTTTTCTGGGAATTGTAAAATGCAAAGTGCATTTTTCTTATATCTACGGGTCTGCATTTCGAGCTTTTTTCAGTTCTAGAAAACTGCATGGGGAATTGATGTTGGGGGTCTAGAGAGGTTGGAGGGGAATAAGAAGGGGGTTAATATATATTTGAGCTCGTATAATATTGGCGATGGGTGCCACTGCTGTCGCCTTTGAAGTTCGCATAATATCACCCCTTGCTGCAGGTGGGACAAACTGTCATGAGACTCAAATTACTTCTGTTGGCAATGGCATGATGTGACAAATAAATTCCAAAATGCGATTCTTTATTAAATTTCAAGTTATTACAATGCTTGGAAAAGTAGTCTGGGGCCTTCTTTAGATGCCATCCGAATACGCAGTGTCAAATTTTAACGATGACATTATTCGGGATTGAAGCGCAAAACTCACATATCAAAAGTGCAAGCATTGGGTAACAGGCTGACAAAGACGGCCATCTTTAGTGATCTTCCTCTCTACTTTTCCGCATATTGTTTATAGATCATTGGCGAATATTGTGACGCCACACAGAATAGCAATCAAATAAGTAAAAAAGACGAGCTGCTCTTTTTCTTCTGTGGCCAACCTTTTTTTTTTAGATATATTTCAACCCAGAATTCCATACCAAATACGGCTAACAGTTGATCTTTCTAAATAGAATAAATGCACAGCAATGAGAAGAATGCTTTATAGTTTTAATATTGAACACGAGTGACACGAGTGTATTTCTCAAACTGATACAATAATGTGACCTCTGAAATTGCTGGAAAACAGTGTTTCAGGATTCTATTATCATGCTTGAAAGTGCCAGTCTAGTGCAAAATGAAAAAAAAAGTATATAAATGGTATAGTTTGCTTGTTGAAAGGAAAGAAATGAAAATTCTTTTTGAAAATTAATGAAAGTAAGCGAATACAAAAAATAATTGAAGAGCTAAGATCAAAATTCACATGAGTCTATTTTTGTAAAAATGAGATATTCACATAAAATTGTAGCAAAAGTGCTATTGTAGGCTATCCACTAAATCTGTAAAAAAAAATGTGATTAAGATAGGAAAAAGTTGCTCATTTTGACAACTGAAGATGAAAAATGCCAGTATATCTATGTTCAAAATTTTTGGTATTAAATACCCAAATTTGGGTATACGGTTAAGGTGGACTCAAAATGAGTAGATTCCTTTGGAGGAAAAGGAAATGTGAAGGTGCATCCCAAAGTGAAAGTTTCTATCTTACAAATTAAGCTCAAAATTTCAAAATAACACATTTTTATGCAATAAATCTGGATTTTCTAAATGCATTTTTTTCAAAGCAAGAAATCTGAACTCATGTGATTTTTTATCTTAGCTCTTCAATTACAATCATAAAAAAATTTAGTTGTGGCGTTTCACTTTGGTTTAACTTTTCACTTAGGTTTCTTGACGTTTCATTAATTTTTCACTGAGATTTTGTGACGTTTCACTGACGTTTCAAACATTTTCCATGCTTTCGTAAAGGATGAAGCAGTTAATGGAAATGTTTCTTATATTACCCAAATTTTGTATTTATTTAATTTTAACATTTATTCAAATATATTCATTCTTTCTTTAACTCACAAATTTCATTTTGGCGAGAAAAATAAACTAACAGTAGGCTTGTGTGTTAATTTTATTATTATCTGCCATACAATTGTCAAATGCAAAATTTAGGAAAGCTGCAAAACTTTCAGAGGCTCTGTCATGGCCCATTAATCATCCATTTCATTTTTGAATAAATTCATATTATTATTATTATTATTATTATATATTACATGCTGATGGTTTATTATATTTTTATTTGAATCATTTATTTTAAATCTATAAACAAAAGAACGTTGTTGAAATTGTGTAAATTTGGTTATTTTCTATTCATGGCTGACATGTATCATCAATTTTTATATTTTTTTATTATTATTTTAATACTATTTTGTCGATGGAGTGTTTTCTATGTATCATCATTCAATGTTGGAAAAGCTTTTTGTGACACTTATTCCGCTCAGTTGCGCTCTCATCTGCTATTTCATGGCTGCACAAAAAAATGCAAAGAAATCAATATATTAACGAATGATTTTGCATGTTTCTCACTTGACATAAATTAACCTCGTGATTAAGGGGACAAGTAAGTTAGGTTGGCAAATGTAGATAGATTATTGCATTATCGTAGAGTTGCATGGCAAAATAGGAGCATTTCTTTTTGCAAAATTACATTTTGAGAAGCTTTGAGAAATGATTGAAAATGACATTTTCATCAGTTTATGCAAATGGAAAACGATCAAATCAATACTATCCTGCACTACACCAGCATTTAATTTAATTGAATGGACCTGCTATACTATTTTATCAAAGTCATGTGATGACCTTTGAATAGGAAAAAGTATTTAGCTAACAACTATTGAGCTTCTTACAATATTTTTATTTTTTTTATAATATAATCATATAAAGTAATGTATGATGTACAGGGTGAGGCATATAAAGTGACATATAAAAATATTATGAAAACAAAACATTTGATAAGAAAAAATGTTTAAGACAAAAGCTGTATGATTTTGTGGAGAACAGAGAACACCATAATTTATTTTCAATTTTTTTTCTCAGTTTTTCAAGGTTATTTTACCCCGAAGGTAGGCAAATAATATTAATGTATAACATAGGTGTTAGCAGTGAGAGCCTATTTCCAGGGGCAGCTTTTTCAGGGTCATTTTGCCCCTAATGATAGGCAACAATTTTTAACGTATAACATTAGTGTTAGCATAGAAAGTCTACTTTAAGGGGCTACCTAACCAATTAACAAAACTAAAAATACCCTATGTTTCTTTTCTGAACTTGGCAGTAATATTGTATTATCATGGACGCAGTATTTAAAATGACATATCAAAATATTAAGAAAACAAAGCATTTGATTACAAACTGATTCCGACACGTGAATTCCATGAAAATATTGGTAAAATCAAAAACTGTCTCTGGCAAATGAGGATTAATTTTTTTACATAGATTAAGAATCTGTGAGAAAGAACTAGGCTTGTCTAGTGAAAAAATAAAAGTGATATTAGAATGATTTGCAAATTTCTTTCTTTTATAATTTTTGTTTACACCTTAAGATAGGCAAACATTTTTAGCGTATGACATAAGTGTTAGCAGTGAAAGCCTACTTTCAGGGGATACCTAAAAAATTAAAAAAAATAAAAATACCCTACAATAATTAAGTAAATGTTTGTTTACTGAACTCAGCAGTGATATTGTATTTTAATGAGCGTGGTATTTAAAATGACTTATCAAAATATGAAGGAAACAAAGCATTTGATTACAAAATGATTCCAGCACATGAATTTTAAGGAAACAGTGATCTGATCAAAAAGTGCCTCAGACAAATATGGCGTATTTTAATGCATAGATTAAGAATTATTTTCTGGGGAAAAAGAACACCATGATTTATTTTCAAATCTTCTTAAATTTCCTCAAGGTCATTTTACCCCTTAAGCTTAGCAACATTGTTGAACGTACAACAGTGGTGTTAGCAGGTAAAGCCTACTTTCAGGGGTTACCTTAACAAAAAAAAGCATTTAAAATCAATTTTTAGTATTTAAAAAAACATTTTAAATATTATATTTATTTATTTATAACCAACACAGAACTGGCGTGTAAATATAAATTTCCTTTACTATAGGTCCTATGAAGCTTGGTCATGTAAATATCCTTAAAAATTCCAACAGCTCTTCAAACATGTAAATAACAAATATTCAAAATAACATTTGCTTACATTTAAATATAATATTTAGAAAAAAAAGCTGTTTTTCAAAAGTTTGCTAAGATTACGCTAAACTTGTATATACACATTTCACCAGGTTGTTTTGCATTACAGCCTAATTTACATTTAGTCTTATTGGCATTTCCATATTACGCAGGTATAACACGTAAAAACCTTTCGAGTAATTTATTTTAGCTTTAAATCGTTTAACTCGAAGCCCCCATCTACGCATGTTTTTTTCCCTCCTGTATTCAATGACCGATCTGTTTCTATTAACAAGCTGGATTTCCTAGTAATTCCTATCTAGGAATAAATTTTCCTACGAAACATCTGTTCTCATTACTGTAAGAAGCTTACTTTAAAACCTAGGATACAGAATTGACATGTTGAAGTAATAGTCCCATGCACCTATGTCATATCCAAAATGATACCAATGAGAGGATTCAAAGCTTTTCCTTATATTGAATTATTCAAATTCAACTTTTAGCCATTTATAGAACAGCGCCAGACTTTTATGCAAGTTACATTTGACGAGGATCCATTAGGCCCTACAATCTATATATGCTCAAACTTAACCTCTTATACTTGTGTTGTTACATGAGACCGCAAAAGTTGTTCTTTTTTAAAAGATTTAACCCCCAAATGTTCCCTATAAAACTTGTTAATAACTTGTTTTATAGGGAGAACTTAATTTATATGAGAGCTTAATTTTAGACCCTTCTTTCTGATTCTGCATTCAGTCGCACTTTTCGGTCTGCTTTTTTGGAACCTATAACTTCTAATTTAGTATGTAATACCCCATTTCCAATACATCTACCAATCGTGATTAGTGTGCTGGATCATGATTCATTTATGCACTTGATTCCATGAATCATGGTTCATAACATGGTTCCTACATGCCTGCAAAAATTTTGACGTGTTACAGGAAACAATTTGTTTAGGCTTTTTTATAACATGTAATAATATGTATATGTTCTGCTTGTTCATTCTAATAAAGTTTAATGCATTCCATCTACGGTTATGTGCCATGCAGGCTAATTAGTTTAGTGAAAGGTTAAATAGCTAATTATTCGTGTGTACACGTGATCGGCGATGTTCCATTATAGTTCCGCCATCTTGGAAATCACTAGCAGCCCACGATTCATGCTAATTGAGAGTGCTTACTGTTTATGCACAACCAGAATTGTTTTTGACAACAATTATATAGTTAAATTTTGCTTAATTTTTTCGTGTCTTAAATTGCAATCAGTAAGCCTAATAAGTAAAGATTGCATCGATAGAGTAGTGAATGAGCCAAAAGTTGCTTTTGAGATAATAGCGAATTTTTTATGAAAAAAAAGGTATAAATTGGTAATAAACAATGTTAAAAGGCTGAAATTTGGTGAACAGATAAAACAATATATATATTTTTGTAGTAATTTGTGCTAATTTTTGTTAAATAATTCAAATTAGTTAACTAATTAAGCTAATAATTTGATAAATAAAAGGGTTACAAAATGCACATTCGCTAGTTTGACTTTGATTTAGTTTGCAGGAAAGCGAAAGAAATGAAGTGTAAAGTAGCGAGTGTGCACATCCTAAGTTTGCCTATTGAATAAAATAAATGCAAAAAGAAGTAAAGACTGTTGTCGCATTCGCTACTTGTATTGTTATACAAATCCATGTCAGGAGCAATTTTTAAAAGGTAAACTTAACGATTAGTACCATTCGCTACTTGTAACTTTCACAATACTTGTTGGATATTCGCTACTCTTCACTTCAGTAAATTAAACAATTATTATTGGTTAAATTAATTTCTGTAACTTTAGGTTAATTAAGGACACTTTTAGGATCACAATGGTTCACTTATTTCATTTTTGACAAATTGGCTCGTTAGCTACTTCTGAAACAAGCCGTCGAAATGAAACCGTGCATATTCCATAGATGCTCAGTTTTGCACGTGACAGGATCCGCTGAAACAAAAGACTAATGATTTGTTTATTTCATTTACGAATATGTGCAAAAAAGTGCAATGGATTTATGTTACTAGAAACTGTTGAGCTGGTGAAATTATGTGTTTTACTGTACAGTATAATAATGGAATGGAGTGACCATGTAACTCATCATAGACCCATTCTATACAGTCCAATGCAGAGGTTTGTGCTGATAAACACACCGTGAAATAACAGGGTTTTTTTTAACTGATATTGCTGAGTGTGGGACTTCTTACACAACATGAAATATATATATAAGAGAAAAACAAAGAAAAAAATATCTTAATTCGGAAACTATATTGAATTCTTGACACATTTTAGTCTACGTGTCAAAAACTCTTATCGTAAGTCTAGCAAAAAAAAACACTACACATATAAGGCTGATTAAAATGATACATCTTTAATCTTACTTTATTTCTTATACAAGTAGCTGGCTTGATATTAAAGGGGATCACCCTAAAAATCCTTGAAAAATGGAGAATATAGTTGGAAAAAAAAATGCATTCCACAAAATTTCATAACCATTTCCTTCCTAATAATTTAATACAATTGTAAACATTTGCAGCAAAACTAGCAATTCAGTGTGATGTCACTTGAGTCCTTCCTTTATCATCAAGTGGAAAATAATTTTATAATTTAAAATAAAATAAAATTTAAATTAAATCTAATTTTATTTTAGATCAACATGTGCATGATTTAAGAAATTCAAACGTATATATATTTTGCAATATTGAAATTCCAAATTTTATATAAATATTTTGTAATGATTTTATAAAAACATTTTAATGCTTTTGTAAATAATTCGTTAAAATTTTTATAAATAATTTATTTAAATTTTTAAAGTCAA
>JAQIXP010003559.1:0-12845 GCA_034700285.1 Proteroiulus fuscus
CATCGTTGAACTTTAACCCGTTCTTGAGTTAGAACAGTTTGAAGAAAACGAATTTAACATTGAAATCCCTATAGGCCCACGCTGTTAAAAGTGTGGACAGCCCCCTTAATGGTAAGTTTAAACTCAAATACCATTTTAATTCTACGCCTTCTTTTAATGTCTACCATTTAAAAAGGACTTGCAACGAAGGGAAAATTCCTAGCCTTAAAATCTGAAAAAATATTTTCTGGGCTGAACTTACAAAAAAACAAAAAAACCACGTTCAGGAAAATAAAATAAAAGGCAAAATCGTGAATGAAAGTACGTACTGCTCGTAGTATTTGCCCATTTGCACTTGCTGACACTCGACCGGCACGGCACTGGCGCAGCGTTGGTGAAATCTGTAGCCGCACGTCTGGCACCTGTACCCGTAGAACAGAAGCCGCCGGCAGCATTCGCAGAAAGCCAACGAAAAAAACGTCTTGCGGACCTAGAACACGAAGAAAACGCAAGGTTAGAGACCCATTTGCCTAAAAATAAAAACCATACCATTTAAAAATCACGACAACTTACGACATTATGTGCAATATTGGTATTAATCGGTGGATAAGTGGTTATTAATTCCACCATGACTTCTTCGACGTCCAAGGACGACAAATCGTCGTCCCAATTTATCGGGACGCTATACGAGAAAAAACGAGAGAAATCCACTCGATCTTGTTCGCTCAATACGGTGGCGCCTCTCAACTGTGGTGTCAACCCTACAAAACAGTTTTCGTTGGCATTCCTAACAACCGCCAAGTTAGAATACGAGCATTCGCGGTTATTTTCTCAATTTATAAAATAAGTTTAACCCTTTTAGAAAACCTTTTACCGAGCGACTCAATAGTGATTTTAAAAAGCATTCCCCAAAACTTAATACCCAAGCAAAAAATCTCAAGTGCAAAATTTTCCATCGAAATGACGTCCTCAGGCAGAGCTTTCCCATCACGCAATAATAAGCGTAAAAAAAAAAACGATAAAGAAAAGCTAAGCTGCCAACAAAAACTGCTTAAGGATAAACCGACATCGTCCGACTCACCGTTCCTGAGTGAATACATTGCACATTTCTGGCACTAATTTTCTCCTTTTGAGAGCTTTGTAAAAAGCCTCTCTCAAAGTCTGTCCGGGCCTCACTTGAACCTGCGAAGAGCAAAACACGGTTAGACGGCCGTGGTCTTTCGAGCAGGAACTCGAACCTTACGAAAAATCATGCAGATTATTTGAAGAATAGAAAAATGCGGACAATTTACAAATCTAAATTAATTGCTTCAAAAATCGTGACTATTGAAACAAAAATCGACGTTTTCACGCAATGGTCACCTTAGGAATCACGATTTTTGTCAAAATTGCGATTTTGAAATCAAAATTCTTAGGTTGAAAATCCACAATTTCATAGGTTCGGGACTTATATCTAGATTTTTGCCAAAATTGTGGTTTTTAACCAAAAGCCAGATTGCGATGTGGAAATCTCAATATTTTCAGAAAACATAACCAAAATGTAGATTATTTGGCTCAAAATTCGTGAATTTTAAAATCACGAATGGACCGAATAATCTACATTTCACGAAAAATAATCAAGATTATTTAAAGAAAATATCTAGATGATATGCAACCAGGGTGTCTGGCCAAATCCAGTAACAAATTTCCATGACATTTCCAGGTTTTCCAGACAAATTCACAAATTTCCAGACCAAACGAAAGTGATTTTTAACTCATTTTTACTGACACATGCGATTAAAACTGCAATATTTGGATCCTACCCTGGGCCGCACCAAAAAATCCATTTGTTTTCCCCGACCCAAAAATATTTTTCATGGCCTGCAGGTGAAAATCTGAAGGGTTTTGTACATTACTGCAAAAAAATGACAGAAAATGGCGTCGCAGGCGAATTTTTTGCTCAAAAAATCTCAAAAATGGGCTAAAAACCACTAATAGTGCCTAATTTTCCATTTTATTTAAATTTTAGTTAGATTTTCCAGAAACAGATTAAATTTCCAAGACATTTCCCTGACATTTCCAGTCAATACTGATTTCCATGACATTTCCAGGTTTTCCAGACGGCCAGACACCCTGTGCAACTCTAGCTGATTTGGGTAGAAAATCATGATTTTTGAAACCAAAATTAAAATTATCATGGAATTTTTTTTTAAATCCCCATTTAGCCAAAATTTCGATTCCAAATGATGATTTTTCAAGACCGAAATCCAGACTGCGATGTGAAAAATCTTCATTTATCAGAAATCACAATTTTCGGGCAAAATATCGATATTGTTTACAAATCTAGTTGATTTGACCCAAAAAATCATGAGTTCTTAAATCAAAAAAAAATATTTTCGTGACATGAGTATGGAAACCCCGATTTTACCAAAACAGTGATTTTGGATTCAGGATTTTTAGAAGTAAAATCAAAATGTTTTCTAATCGGGATTCTCGAAAGTTTTTCCCCAATCATTACTTCGGGACCGTGATTTTGCTGACCAAAATGCGAAAAATTTTCATTTTTCAGCAAATTACTATTTTCCAAATAATCAAGATTTCAAAGAAAACAAAATCGACAATTTTCGCCTATTAGAATTTTCTCGGATTCTCACCGAAGTCCTCTGTTTATTGGGTAGGTGGGCCCGCACCACCGACTTCAGGGGCGACTTGGGAGTGACCCGAGGACTCCCGTCGCACGGCTGAATATTTGCAATTCCTGAATGAAAAACAAAGACGAATGAGAATTACGTGACGCCACTTCCGTACGCTCGTGAAAATGCACCAAAAATCCTACCGGCCAAGTTCGGTTGGCTGTTATTTGGCGTCAACTGCTGATTACCGGAACTTTCGTTGCCGTTGACTCCTGCACCGACGGTTGCTCCGCCGATGGTAATGTCACTTAGGGTGAATCCGGACTTGCCGGGCGGATGGTCGACGCCTTCCAGTTGCATGGACGTCACATCCCCCACTTCGGGCGTCTCTCTGCCGTTGCTGGCATTGCTTATTTGCTCCAAGAGCTTCTGTTCCTTTATTTGAAACTCATTCAGTTTGCTCGTCAGCTCCTCATATTCCTTAAAAGGAGAAAAGAAAATGAACAAATAACCTTTAATGCACCGTATAGCACTGGAACAAGCATTAAAATTTTGATAATCCGTCTCGCACACTCGGGTTGGATACAAATCCTGACTTTTACAAGAAAAATAAAAAAATTTGTATAAATCGTTGATTTAAAAAACGAAAATAATAATATTTCTAATATCATTACTGATCACTTGGAATTTTCATATTTTTTCAAATCACACGGGAAATATATACATATATTTCGCATTTTTCACAATCAGATTATCCAAATATTCGCCATTTTTTCTGTTAGCACGGTAAGCATTTTTTCACGACTTTTCTGTAATGGCTAAAATTTCTAATTTTTACACTTGATTTTTCATAAAGGATGAAATTTCACACTTTCTCACGTGAATTTTCTTAATTTAAGCCCAAAATTACAGTTTTCCATATAAATTATCATAATAAAAGTGCAAAATTACAATTTTTGAACATGAATTTTCAAAATTTAAGTTTTCCATGTGAATTTTCAAAATTTACGTCCAAAATTACAATTTTCCATATGAATTTTCACAATTTAAGTCCAAAATTACAGTTTTCCACATGAATTTTCAAAATTTAAGTCCAAAATTACTGCTTTCCATCTAAATTTTCACGATTTAAGTCAAAAATTAGTTATTCACATGAAATTTCAAAATTAAAATATAAAATTACAGTTTTGCACATAAATTATCATAATAAAAGTGCAAAATTACAATTTTTGAACATGAATTTTCAAAATTTAAGTCCAAAATTACATATGAATTTTCATAATTTAAGTCAAAAAATACAGTTTTCCACATGAATTTTCACAATTTAAGTCCAAAATTAAAATTTTCCACATAAATTATCATAATAAAAGTCCAAAATTAGTTTTCCACATGAATTTTCATAATTTAAGTCCAAAATTACAATTTTCCAAAGTGATTTTTTTACGATGTCCAAAATATTTCATTTTGTTCACATGATTTTTCACAAAAGCCAACATTTCACATTTTCTCGCATCTCACAGAAGACTGAGATTTCACATTTTTCGTGCATGCATTTAATACCACGAAAGTCCAAAATGTTATATTTTTTTTCACATTTTCACACTAATATTGCTCACACACCTGTTTAAGAATATGATAAGTTGCAGTTTAATATTATTCTTATTTTTCTTAGTAACTGTAAACAAACCCTTGGTCAATAATAACTGTTAACACACGGTAAGTCACCCTGCCGGTACTTTTTTTTATATATATATAAAAAACTAATTTTGATGGCAAATAAAACGGCGTTATTGGCTATTGGGGTTAACTACACAATATTATGCTATATTTATTGAAAGTGTGACACCGTACGAAGTTGAAACTGCGTCAGAGCTCGAGTTTATCGAGCCTATCATTTATTTTAAACCCAGGGATACGGGGATTCCAAAGTGTCGCCAATCGTACGACGGATTTGCGTTGACGTCTAAAATGCGGGCAACCGAGAAAACTGCGATTATTATCGGTGCCAAATGACGTACGTCAAAGTGTAATTATTACGTTTAAATAAAAAAAAAAACCCAGTTTACTCTCGGTTGGCAGTGTAATAATAATATCCGAGGTAAGGTAACGTAACCCAGCTGGGAAAATTACATTGGTGCGTTCCCCTTCACCAAACATTCGTTCTAAAATGGCGCCCATTGCACGTGAATATTCCAGCAAACCAAATGTGAATGGCACGTGCACGCACTTAAGACCCAATTTAGAACAACTATATTTCGGAACATGGATTTTGTGAGAAGAACGCATTGATCGGCGAATTTAGCAAAAGGAACAAAAATGTACTAGTTAAAAGGGAAAGTCCCACTTTGTACCAAGTGACATTTAAGTTGTTCACACTTACAAGATATCGATGGCTTAATTCACAAGTAGCGAATAAGCCAAAAATTGCTTTCGAGATAATGGCGTTTTTATGGAAAAATGGTATAATTTGGAAATAAACAATGTTAAAAGGCTGAAATTTAGTGAACAGATAGAACAATATGTAGGCTATATTTTATAGGGAATGTGTTAATTTTTGTTAAATATTTAAATTAGTCAATTAATTAAGTAATTTGAGAAATAAAAGGCTTAAAAATCCAAATTCACCCTTTTCACTTTAACTTATTTTGCAGGAAAGAGAAATAAATTAAGTGTGAAGTAGCACAGAATGTGCACATCCATGAGTTTTGATATTGAATAAAAAGGAATGCAACAAAAAAAGGGGGGGAAAAAAGAACGAAAATTGTCAAATTCGCCACTTCCTTTTTAATAAAAATCTAGGTATGGAGAAATTTTTAAAAATGTAAACTGACGAATCGTACTATTCGCCACTTCTAACTCTTAGAAATGACATGTTGTGGTTTATTCGCCACTTCTCACTTCTGTAACTTTAAACGATTATTGGTTACATTAATTTCTGTAACTTAAGGTTGGTTGGGGACACTTCCAGGATCACAATGGTATAATTATCTCATTTTTGACAAATTGGCGTATTCACCACTTCTGAATTAAGCCATCGATATATTTTATAGGGAATGTGCTCATTTTTGTTAAATAATTAAATTAGTAATTTAATCAAGTCATTTGAGAAACAAAAAGGCTTAAAAATGCACATTCGCTAGTTTGACTTTTGATTAATTTTCCAAAAAAACGAAATAAATTAAGTGTGAAGTAGCGCATGTGCACATCCATTACATGTAGTTTGCCTATTGAATAAAGTGAATACAAAAAAAAGTAGCAAATGTTGTCACATTCGCTATTTGTATTTGTTATAGAAATCCCGGTCACCAGCAACTTTTAAAAGACAAACTAACGAATGGTACCATTCACTACTTCTAACTTTTAGGAATGATACCCTGATGGATATTCGCTACTGTTCCCTTCTGTAACTTTAACAATTATGGTTTAAATTAATTTCTGTAACTTTATGTTCATTAGAGACACTTGCAGGATCACAACGGTTCACTTATCCCCTTTTTGACAAATTGGCTCATTCGCTACTCCTGAATTAAGCCATCGATATGCAATTATACATCCACATGGTGGTACTTATTCAATTGCCTAGACTTAATGCTACTCCCCTTGCATCACTTTGCCCCCGTTTTTTGAATTTGGTCTGGAAAATGTTGGAAATCGGTCAGGAAAAAGTCAGGGAAATCAATTGGTATAAATTAGTTTGGAACCCTGATTAATAATCCGGTATATGACATGGCCTTGGAGTCCCCTGACAGCCAGTCGTTTACTCGTTTCTACAATATAATACACATTCGTGGCCGGCCTACGAGCGTACACGCGACGCTCTGGCCAATGGGGATTTCCGTGCTACGCTGACGTCGACAAGATTCCAGTGCACGAGTCAAATAAATCCACGGGAGAAATTTAATGATCCCCTGACTTCTTTTATTGATACTAAAAATAGAAACCAGGAAGACCAATAACTGCCAATAATGTTGGCGGCGGTAGCCATGGCGACGCTAAAAAGGGTTGAGGGGGGGGGGGGCTCCGAATACGTCAATATTCACCCCCCAAAGACGGCGGAGACCCAACAGCGCACTTCCACCTTTTCGCAAATCCACATCAATAGGCCTACTTCCCTTCTCAAAAGTAAGGCGCCATCTATGGCGAAAAACTTTTGGCTACTATTTAGCCTGTGCCAAAATGGCGGCCCATATTGTTTCGATGGCTCAATTCAGAAGTGACGAATGAGCCAATTTGTCAAAAATGAGATCCTGAAAGTGTCCCCTAATGAACCTAAAGTTACAGAAATTAATTTCCCTTATAATTGTTAAAGTTATGGAAGTGAAGAGTAGCGAATATACAACAAGGTATCATTCCTAAAAGTCAGGAGTAGCGAATGGTAGCATTCGTTAGTTTATCTTTTAAAAATGTCTCGAGACCTGGACTTTTATTAAAACACAAGTAGCGAACTGACAATTTTCGCTCAATTTTTTTTTTAAATTATTTTTATTTAAAAAAAAAAACCTAATAAATGTGCACATGCGCTACTTCAAGCTTAATTTATTTCGCTTTCCTGCAAAATTAATCAAAAGCCACACTAGTGAATGTGCATTTTTAAGCCAAGGTTTATTTCTCAAATGACTTAAATTTAATTTACTGATTTAATTATTTAACAAAAATGAGCACATTCCCTGTAAAATGTAATATAATTGTTTTATCTGATTCACCGAATTTCGGCCTTTTAACATTGTTTATTTCCAAATTATACCCATTTTTCCTAGAAAAACGCTATTATCTCAAAACTAACTTTTGGTTTATTCGCTACTTCTGAACTAAGCCATCGAAATGCTCTTCTCTCCCCAATAAAACCCAACACACAATTCATTTTAAAACATGATTTAAATATTAAAAAAGCATAAAATCAGTCCGAATTTTATAATTATTCCTTATATTTATGTCAAAACGAAATCATGATTTTCGACCAAAATCATACTCACTATCAAGTAGATGGATGGCGGATGGCGAATGTGTGCAAACTTGCGGTTCAGGGCTTCAAGATTCTCCTTGGTCAGACGAATCAGGCTCTGGATGTTCCTCAACTGAAAATTTAAAAAAAAATAAGACATGAAATAAATCAGGGTGTCTGGCCAAATCCAGTAATGAATTTCCATGACATTTCCAGGTTTTCCAGAAAAATTTTCACAAATTTCCAGACCAAATGAAAGTGATTTTGAACTCATTTTTACTGACGTATTCAATTAAAACTGCAATATTTGGCAACTACCCTGGGCCGCACCAGAAAATCCATTCCCCCCCCCCCCCAAAAAAAAAAATATTTTTCATGGCCTGCAGGCGAAAATCTGAAGGGTAACAGAAAAATTTCAGAAAATGGAGCCGCAGGCGAATTTTTTGCTCAAAAAAACTCAAAATGGGCTAAAAAAATCACCAATATTGCCTAATTTTCCATTTTAGTTTAATTTTATTTAGATTTTCCAGACGCAGATTAAATTTCCCTGACATTCCTAGACAATACTGATTCCCATGACATTTCCAGGTTTTCCAGACGGCCATGTCCCCACGATTCGTAGGAAGTGGGTCTTGAGCCGTCAGCCTTCGGCTTATTTGGCACTCAGTCGAGCCATCGGCCGCGCAGCTGCCAGCCAAAAATATTTTATACACTTAGTTAGAGGTGGCGCACCATCTGTCCATGACTCCGAAGACGTCTGCCAGAAGTCATCGGCACAAGGTTGCGGAAAAAAACCTTTTGGACACTTGCCTGCTGCCAAAAACTTTTCTGCTGTCAAATAAGACTGTTAAGGGGGGAAAAAAAGCACCACCTGGCGTCACACAGCACAAGGGAAAAGTGAGGCCTCCATATAGTTAGTATATAATAAAATCTAAGTCTGTTTGCTGTAAGACTTATAGCAGGGTGTCTGGCCAAATCCAGTAACAAATTTCCATGACATTTCCAGGTTTTCCAGACAATTTTTCACAAATTTCCAAACCAAACGAAAGTGATTTTTAACATCAATTTTTACTGACATATGCAATTAAAACTGCAATATTTGGCAACTACCCCGGACCGCACACACAAATTCAATTTTTTTTCCGACCCAAAAATATTTTTCATGGCCTGCAGGCAAAAATCAGAAGGCCTTTGTACATTACTGCAAAAAAAATTACAGAAAATGGCGGCGCTGACGACCTTTTTTGCTCAAAAAACCTCAAAAATGGGCTAAAAACCACCAATAGTGCCTAATTTTCCATTTTATTTAGATTTTATTGGGATTTTCCAGACACAGATTAAATTTCCACGACATTTCCAGGTTTTCCAGACGGCCAGACACCCTGTTATATGCTAAATCCAATGCGTGTTCCGTCCATTAGCCGGTGCGCCGCGGTAGGTCACGCAAAACTCGGGTAAACAGAACGTTTGCCCGGGATAACACATGTGGTTACCTCGTTACATAATGCTTGTGCAACAGCAGGTGGGGATGTCCCAGGCCCCACCGTAGACTCCAAGGACGTTGTTTCAAAGAGTTACTTTTTTTTGGCAATCGTGCAAAGTCTGAAGCAACACATGGAAAATCCTTGAGGTTAGGCGAAAAGCAGTCCCAGGCGCAACTGCCTCCACTTAAAAGAATACAGAATTCCCCATTGAAAGTGCCATTTTTCAATGGGGAAACTCTTGTCTTCCCAGAGTGCACCGATTGAAACAAAATGCAGAAATAGTTTCATAATGAAACACCCCCCAATATACGACCACTACTTAAGTTGAAATGAATCCTAAAAACAAAGATGCAACTGCTTACAATTAAAAGAATACAGAATTCCCCATTGAAAGTGCCATTTTTCAATGGGAAACTCTGTCTTCTCTTAAAAGAGTACACCGATTGAAACAAAATGTAGCAATAGTTTAATAAAGATGCAGCCCCCCCCCCCCCACCTCCCAATATACGGCCTCTAAACAAAAATGAAATCTCAAAACTCAGGTACAACTGCCTCAACTTAAAAGAATACAGAATTCTCCATTTAAAATGCATTCTTTCAATGAGAAACTCTGTCATCTCTTAATGAGCACACCGAGTGATACAAAATGCAGCAATAGTTTAATAAAGAAGCAGCCCCCCCCCACCCCAATATATGCCCACTAAACCAAAATGAATCCCAAAAACCAGCCCCCCCCCACCCCAATATATGCCCACTAAACCAAAATGAATCCCAAAAACCAGGCACATCTGCTTCCACTTTAAAAAAAAATACAGAATTCCCCATTGAAAACCAATCTTTTCATTGGGAAACTCTGTCTTGTTTTAAAAAAGTGTATAAATCCTGAAACAAAATGTAGCAACAGCAGTTCCATGCGACCACTACACACATAAAAAACCCGGGTGCAGCTTTTAGTATGCCTCTGGTTAAAAGCAGACAAAGTTTCCCATTCAAAAACCGGTTTTTCAATGTGAAAACCTGTCTTCGTTTAAGAAGGAGATAGCTTAATCACCCTAAAGATGTTGTAATAAGTACATTTAAGATGCAAATTAACGTTACGTCGTAGCCAATTAATTAATTTCCAAGATAAACCTTTAGGAATTCTCTCGAAATGGCGGCAAATACCTGAAACTTGTCGGAAGTCAGGTCGACAGGTGGCGCAACCTCCATGCGGTGGTTGTGACAACCGTTGCGCAAGCCGACACCATTTTCGTTAACGCTCTCCGTCCGACCGGTGGTCAAAAATCCCTTCCGGCCCATCGTTACTACTGATTTAGCATGCTGGCACCGTGCCAGCTAGGCCAAATGCATTACAGGTTGCTTGCGCAAAATTATCTTACAAGGTGTCATATGTTGCGCAACACTGCTACGGATGCCATGTTACAAGCTATCTAGCTGTCAGGTCAAATTGCTCAAAATTCGTCTAGTTCATCCTAAAAATGCATAAATCCGGTTGCACAAAATCAAGGCCAACAATATGGCACCACAAAACACTTCCAAAACGCCAGAACCAATAAAAGGTCAGGCGCATACGAATGCTTTGAGCGTATTTATAATTAAGGCGCAACTTCTGTTGCACAACGTCCATCCGTTGCACAAAACTCGTCCGAGCCTTTTCCGACGCACGAGTCCCGTTGCACAAACGGCGCACAATACGTTAGTCACGTTGCACAAACTCTTCCCGACGTTTCAGTCCCGTCGAGCAAAGCCTTGCAAAATGCCTTAGAACCGTTGCACAAACCGGGCCCGACGTTTCACTTCCGTTGCACAAAGCCCTGCACGATGTGTTAGTCTCGTTGCACAAACCGTGTCCAAAGTTTCAGTTCCCTTGCACAAACCGTGTCCGAAGTCTCAGTTCCGTTGCATAATTCCTGCACAATGTTCTAGTCTGGTTGCACAAATCGTGCACGAAGCTTCAGTACCGTTGCACAAAGCTCTGCACAATGTCTTAGTCCCGTTGCACAAACCATGCCCGACGTTTTAATCCCGTTGCACAAACCGTGCACGATGCTCTAGTCTCGATGCACAAACCATGCACTTTATTTTAGTCCCTTTGCACAAACCGTGCACAACGCTCGTCCACTCGCCACCTGCAAATTCTCGCCTGCCTCGGCGTCGCTAGCAGCGGTTGCCGCACAACAACAAAAATCTGGTCGGCTTGCGCAACAAAACGGCAAGCACCAAAAATCCAGGTCATCAAATCGTGCTAGATACAGCCAAGTAAGAAAAGCAGGCAGCAGCCGCCGAGCGGATTAGTCCAGGTGAGGGACGGGGAATTACCAGGTTGGGAAACCCCCCCTCCCCCGCGGGGGGTTCGGAACAACTGACGCAGCTCCCCCAAATAAAAAGAACGGGTCCGATACTGCGCAGTTGCGCACCAGTACCGTACCCGTAACAGGCATAAAAAAAAAAGAAAAACCCCAACGTGAATCCGTGGCAAACGATTTTTGCACCTCGGCGACGAGTTGGCAACACTGCCAAAAACAAGAGAGAAACAATACGAGATTACACAGGCACGGCCAGGCCTCGACGTTCAGCTTTATTGAGGCCGACTGCAAAAATAATATTAATAAAAAAAAGCTGCAACTGAGTAGAGCAGCTCAGGAGTCAAGGATTAATTCACCTCGAGGAATGTCGGGTCCGAATACATCGATGACTTAATTCAGATGTAGCGAATGTGCTAAAAGTTGCCTTCTAAATTCAATTCAATCCAGCTTAGTACCCTACGATCAGCACACAATGATGCCATTTGGTGGGGGGGGGGGGTTATCCCACATTCAGGAGGATACTCCAACGTCATAAAGTGGTGACTTAAACATCATCGTTAAATTGAATTTCTAACAATTTTTGACTGTTCTTAGGAAAATTAATCCATTGTCTTATCGAACTTAAGAAAAAGGACCAATAATTACCAATAAAATGACCTTTCAAGATATATGAGGGCTAAATTTGGCGAACAGATGAAACAATATACATATATATATATTATAGGGAATCTGCTAATTTTCGTTAAATAATTAAGTTAGTAAATTAATTAAGTCATTTGAGAAATAAGAAGCTTAAAAATGCCCATTCGCTAGTTGGACTTTGATGAAGTTCGCAGGAACAGCGAAATAGATTAAGTGTGAAGTAGCGAATGTGCACATCCATTAGTTTGCCTATTGAATAAAGAGAATGTAAAAAATAAAATTTAGCGAAAATTGTCATGTTCGCTACTTGTATTTTAATAAAAATCCAGGTCTCCAGAAATTTTTAAAAGGTAAACTAACGAATGGTACCATTCGCCACGTGTATCTTTTAGGGATGACGCTTTATTGGACATTCGCTATACTCTTCACTTCAGTAACTTTACCAATATTATGGGTCAAATTAATTTCTGTAACTTTAGGTTCATTAGGGGCACTTCCAGGATCACAATGGTTCACTTATCTCAAATTTTTGACAAATTGGCTCATTCGCTACTTCCAAATTAAGCCATCGACACCTGCCTTGCTTGGTTAGGATGCGTGCAATGCATTCTGGGAGGAATGTAATTGGGAACGCACGCATAGACACGGAGGGCGCATTTTTCGATAACAAAATAACTGGCCGCTCGTTGGATAATATAGGCTATACCAGACTTTAAAAAAAGAAGACAAAATGGCTTCCGAGCTGGCGGAACGGTTCCGTTGACCCAGTTTTCCAAGCCCCGCCTTCGCCAAATTAGCCTTGATCTTTTCGCGGCAAAAAGGGGGGAACCGCCCCTTTCCGCCCGCGCCCCCTGGCGTCGGAGCGCGTGCGCGCGCACTG
>JAQIXP010003560.1:0-12843 GCA_034700285.1 Proteroiulus fuscus
AATTTGTACCGGTAATTAACATGGAGATTCCCATAGGAGCATGCATTTTCTAAAAGTGTGGACAGCCCCCTTAAACGTCTTAAGTTTTTAGTTTGTATATTTGATGGCATATTTGATGCATATACAACTAATCATATTATCATGGAAAAGTCATACTTTTAACCTAAAAAGTCATATTTTAACCTAAAAAGTCATACTTTTAACCTTAATAAGTCATACTTTTAACCTTAATAAGTCATACTTTTAACCTTAATAAGTCATACTTTTAACCTTAATAAGTCATAAAAACTCATGCTTTTGGGATTAAATAATCTTTTGTAGACATAATTTTTATTATTTGCATTTATTTCCCCGTAACTTCTTTCTTATATAGTGTGTATACATTGGGCAAAAATTTTAAACAGAATAAATATTCTCAATTAAAAATTCATGACAATGGTATTTGACATCTCAATAGTATATTCATTAAATGCCATCTTGCCAATATACATCAAACATAATTTATAAATGCAGTAACTTGCTACCGATATATTGTATTGTTTTCTCGATTCTAATAATGTAAAACGTTTCGATTTGCATCGATTTTCCAAGTTCAGCAAACCAACTTCTGTACTGATCATTGATCCTGTTACACTTGCTTGCTTTCTGAATAATGTTACATGGGATTCTGAGACTTTGATAAACATATTCTTTTACATCAGAAATATTTGAGAAGAAATCCTGATTTTTTTTTCATAAGTTCAGTATACTTGCAAAATAATTTACTAAAAGGACGAGAATTTGTTTTGTGAATTTGATCCCATTTTCTTCAATAGAAGCCATTGTCACAAATCGTTTATTTTTTTTAAAATAAAGTTGAGCATTTATTATGTGAAACTCTTGTATTAAAATAATTACTGTAAATTTCACATTTACTGGTAATGTATTTCAGTTAAAAAGCAGAACATTGTGCTGGCATCTTGTTGATCATGCAGAACAATGTTTTGTATTCTTCCCAACCATTCATGTTCAGTAAAATATAATACTTTGCGCATGATCTGTAAATGTGCAACAATATACAGTAACAGTTAATATTGCAAAATTATAATTTATGAAAATAAAATAATAACGTTACTTGTGATATTCTCCCAATTAAGTTGTCTTATCAACCATATTTCTGAGTTCAAATTTCAATATCTATTAATGTGTAAATGCAAAACATTTTATTGATGGCTATTCTTTTGGAGGATTATTTTGCTGTTTTGGTTTCTTTGAAAAACTTGTAAATAATTATTCTAAAGATATTTTGTAAGTTTATTTTCTTGCAAAATGCAGAATTAAAACTAGTATAGTTTGTCATATTAATTATAACAGCATTAAGTATGATGCTGTTATATAACAAACAAGTTACAACTAGTTTTAATTTTGCATTTTTCAGGAAAATAAATTTGCTTTTAAAGACTAACAAAATTATATTTCTTTCAGTTTTTCATTGCCATATGCCATAAACATGTCAGAACATGTGTGGTAAATATACAAATGCATCTTCAAGTAAATGTACAAACATTTGTTTAAATTTTTATATAGAAAAATATAGAAAAAATACATATTTTTTTAAAGTGAGTGTGCTTTAATGCTTTTTAAATTTCTCTGGAAAATTATCAAGGGTCAAGGGTTAACTGAAGAGAGACTATTTCTTTAAAATGCAAATCAATACTGCCAAATTGGCTGCATGGATAATTATAAATTTTATTGTATTTGTAAGGGATGCACCCCGGTTCGCATACTGTATAAAATATTTATATATATATCGCCATAAAAATTTTGAGATGAAGTCAACATTTTTCGTGTCTTGTTTCTTGGGCTACATGTGTACTTTTCTCGCATGGTCTGTTCTGTTTTGCCCAAGTGAGGGTGAACTTTATTAAAATTATGTGAAAATGCATGAACATTTTTGCACAAGGAATAGGAAATTAAAAACAGTTTCCTGGTATAATATGTAACCGACAAGTCATTCAATACTAATATCATTATCGTTAATTTCATTCAATAATAGATGAAGATATGCACAAGCTAATTATACCAGGCAATTTAGCATGCAACATTCTCTTCTTTTGGAATGTTATATGCGCACAGACAAATAAGAAAAAGGGGAGAAAATATATTCATTCAGGAAGTGCATATTAAAATTACTTCATGTATGCATATTGCTTAGCAATGAAAATTGATGTGTGACACAAGAAGAAAATGAGGAAATCCAAACTGAAATCCATTATACGGATGGAAACTTAAATCTGATTATATGGCCACAAAACAAAGGAAAAAATGAGTCGTTCTTATCTACTGCTTGATTACTTTTTCATTTGGGAAAAGTCTAAGAAGCAATTTAATCCCCAACTGCTTTTTAGTATATATATCAGGCAGGAGCTACAATGTAAGCCGAATTAAAATTCCTGAAAGTATATAAATAAATTTAGGAAAAATGCTGCATTTTCATTATATATATATATATATATATATATATATGGCGCTATATCGGTATAAGAGTTGTTTAGATTGCTTAGCCAATTTTTTTTTATAAAAATAAATTTTAAGAGTTTGTGGCTCTTGATAAATTGGCTCGTACAATATCATCTAAATGTACTTTTTTGAAATTAGCGAAAATTAGATCCTGTTTTGAATTTTAATATATTTAAAGCTGTACTTACAAGTAGAAATTCAATTTTTAAGAACTGGTAATCATAAGAAATACATTTTCTCAATGTCCAGGTAGAGTTTTTGTACTATATATAACATGCAATATTCGCCCAAGTATAGGTGAAATTGGTCAAACTTTTATGAAAAGTGATAGAATTTTTAGCGTTAATTTTGATACCTGCGTTTTTAGCACTAATTGAAGTCCTGATTTGTAGGCATATTTAGTGTGTAAAATATTCAAAATGTCCTTCTTTTTGCTCACAAAACTCATAAGTCATGTTTTTGGTCTTGAGGAATCTTGTAGACACCATGGGAAATTTTAAAGGGAAAGTCCCACTTTGAAAGGTGGTGGTTGTAGGAGGAAGAGCATGAAAGATTAGGAAAGGTATAGAAATTGCAATTATATTTGAATCCTCCAATGAGTGGGAATCTTGTAGACAGTAATATGTTTTAAAGGGAAAGTCCCACTTTGATATAAAGTGGTAGTAGGACGAAGAGCATGAAAAATTAAGAAAAGCTTAGGAATTGCAATTTGATTTGAGCCCACCAGCCAATAAAAAAATGTATTAGATACATGGATTTGCTTGAAAATGCAAAGCCCAAATAAGCGCCATTTTACTGACCATTTGCAGAGTGCCACATTGGAAAACTATCAAAACCAGCATCAGTTTTCATCTTGGTTTTGAGATTTTTGTACGCAAACAGAATAATTAGTGACAAATTGATGAAGCTTTTAGAACTGGCCAGCAAATTGGTATCCAGGGGGTCATTGGGGAGCACTTTCAGTACTCACTAATTCCCTAGCAATGGCAAGCTCTGCTGCTATACCCTGGTTACCCAGTCAATTGTTTTCAATTAACAGAATCCACTGACCCCATTAGCAACCAATGATCCACAACAGGCTGATCCTTTGAGGCGAAATTAATTTTATATCCGCAATTAAGCGAATTCAAGCTGGAATTGGGTTCCTCCGGCTTAATCTTAAATGAGAACATCAAAACCAAAGCTATTATAGGGATTCTTAATCACGACATCATTCATCAAACTCTTTGACTGTGGCATCATGCAACTAAATCAACCCCAATTTGGTGTTGTTGCTTGTGGAATAAAGCTCATGAAGAGAAGTGCCAAGGCATGGATTCTGCTGAAAATGAGTGGCTTGTCATTTGTTGTACATGAGCTAGTTTAGCTTCTTACTGTACTAAAGACTTATTTTGTTAATGAGCTTATTAGTCTAATTATTTCCCAATTTGGTATCGCTGTGCTGTGGTACAAGGGTAATGCGACTACTTTTGTAAAAGCCAGGAAAGGAAAAGTTTTGTTAATAAATGGAACATGGGAAAATTTTAAAGGATTTGACAGAATTATTTACCAAGGAGCATTTAGATTGCTAAATAAAGCAGACACTCTTGTAAAAATGACTATATGGTCTCATTGGAAAATTAATGGATTATTAAGAACAATGGGACTCGTTAGACCAATGAGAAGACTTATGAGGCATAATGATATCCCACTTTATTAGAATTATTAATCTATTAATCAAATCGGATGAAATTTACAAATGATTTAATTAAAGGGAAAGTCCCACTTTGTAGCAAGTGATATTTAAGTTGTTTACACTTACTAGATATAAATAGTTGGGACAATAATAATTACAGCAGTTTCCACATTGAAGAAGTCACGACGTTTGCCAATTACATATTAGGCGCCATTTTTCCATATAGATTTCAGCAGACACTGAAAGTTGGTGGCGCCCTCTAGGACATGCGTGTGTACGTGAGCTGATTCCTTTTATCCGGTAGAGGGTGCTATACGCTCGTATACTATCAGCAAAATGGCGCCTATTTGGGTTTTGTATTTTCAACCAAATCCATGTATTCAAGATATTTTATTTAATGATCGGTGATCTCAAATCAAATTGCAATTTTCATGCCTTTCCTAAGTTTTTAATGCTCTTCTTCCTACAACCGCCTTCTTTCAAAGTGGGACTTTCCCTTTATTACAGTAAAGGTGGTAATGTGCATAGTATACACATGATTTGTAGCCTACTGTTGAATAATACAGTATATGTTGCAACCTAAAAGTGGAACTTTTGGCACAACAAAATTGATCCTATAAAAATTGAAAGCTCCCATATGGTTTCGTTAGAAACACCAATGGAACTTGTGATTCTTGTAACCTTTTAAGTAATTCAATAGTTAATTTTATTTTCTAAGGGCCAGTTGCACCAACAAGAGTTAACATTAATCCAATGTTAATCTTAAGTTTTCTTAAAATTCCTGAATTTTCATTGGCCAAAATCAGTCACATGAGCATAATAACCCAGGGTTAAAACTTAACTGTTGTTGGTGCAACTGGCCCTAAATGGCATTTTTTTCAACAAATACCAGAAATAATTCTTACATTTGTTGATATCATTTTTATTAAAACTTGTAGTCACTGTAATTATGACTTGTTTTTGTTTTCTTTTCCAGCTAAGCGAGTCTCAAAAGTAAACTAAGGTCATATATAAGTTTTAAAAAACCAAAAATAAGCATTTTTTTTAAAGAATTAAGGTTAGCAAGTAAAGTTACCTTATAGTTCTTAGATATTTGAAGATGTGATAAATATAATAGAAGTGATTGGTTGTAATGTAAAAAGTGAAAGATATAAGAAAGTAACCATGTTAAAATCTATGAAATATCTAGGCATTTCAGGTTACATCCCTGCAACTGAAAAATTATGTTCCACAACTGGAAATAGAAAATGATCTCAAACAGTTACTTCATGAAGGCATTAGCGAAATTGGAATTGTAGGCCTATACCTCGTATATTATTATTTTGAAAATGACGTTGTTCAATTTTTAAATTTCCTTTTTGAAGTGTAGTGTATGAGCTCGTCTTATCTTAATTAGTTTTGCATGTTATTTCATGGTTTATGTCATTTTTTATGCTTCTGGTTTGTGACAGAATTAATAATCGATTGGTATGTAATGTAAGACACAATCTTTGTGGTTTTTCAATTGATTGTTGCCGAGTGAGTCACTTCTTTTTAGATTAATAGCCGCCATATTGCGAGTCAATATACTTTAGAAAATTTCATTAAATACTTCAGCGTGTGCGTAATAAAATAAGATTCATGTAGAGGAATGAAAGCAAATTAGATGCATTTTTAAAGAGTCAAGTGACATCCATATCAATAGAACTTTATCGATCCGCTTTTATATCGAAGTAATGGACATATTGAAATTATTGATAAGAAGCCTCTCCTTGCTTATTTTCATCCATGTAATCTTTGAAAGTCATGAAATTGATGCACCAAAGTTAATAAGATCATGCAGAATAAAAAGCATGAATTATTAGAAGGGCATCAAATCTATTTACCAGATGGAGTCTGATTAAAGGGACAGTCCCACCTTAACTCAAGCATTTTCTTGCAAGAAAAAGGGAGAAAAAACAAGAAATGCGTAGAAATGGAAATTTAATTTAGAACTATCATTCAATAGTTATTCATTTTGTAACATGCCAAGTGGACAAAAATCTTGATGGTTGATAGTAGCCATGTTGGAAGTCATTTTGTAAATTGCTCATGCACACCCTCTAGTATTAAACTTGATGGTGTACAAGTTTTTGCGTAACAGAGAATGCCCATAACTATTCCATAGCACAAAAGTGAAGCTAACTTGAACCCCCCTTGCATGCAGCGCCATTCTGTATGGGTGGGGGAGTATTATAAAAATGGCGCATATCCTCTGTTTTGGAAACATCGTGATTTCTGAATTACGATAGGTGAACTGCAATTATTAATAAGACTGCCCTTTATTATTATTAATAATCTTAATTTTAAGATTGATTTTTCACAAAGTGGTAATGTCCCTTTAACTTTTTCTAATGAGTTTTCGTGTGGAAATTTTCATTAAGGTAGTAAAAAATTTGCTTTATTTTCCTATAAACTTTTTTCATCCTTTGTGTATACGACAGTCCACTTAGAAATCGATGAGTACAATAAATAAGAAAGGAGTTTGTTCATTTTCTTGTAGTTTGTTGGAGGTCTTAGGGTTCATTCTTGTCTTGATCTTGTCTTTTCTTGGGCTGAACATATATTCAACTTTTCACTCTGAATATCCTTTGAGACACGGTGCAAAGATTTTCCTTGCTCGTCTTGTCTTGCTTATATTCTGTATTATTGTAGAGAGCATGTTGTATCTTGATATACTCTTTTTGTCTTGTCCATCGGCGTGTGAATCTGGCATGTTCCTATACGATCCTTTTGCTTTTCTTTTTTCTTTCTTATTTCTCTATATAACTCTTGAATTTCCATTGTGGTTTTTCTTCTTGTTGCAATGGGTGGTCTTGACCCATCATTCCTTATATCTTCTTGAATGTTGGGGGTGGCTTGCATGCACAAGATGGAGTTGGTCCCCCAAATGCATTACTAATGCTATTTCCTATTTTTACTATATATATATAGCATTTTTGTCGTGGACTACTCTTATAGCCATATTCAACATTTGCACTTCCTTTTTCGTGAACCGTTATTATCCTACTGCAAAGAAGTTTTGTCTATTTTTCTTATAGAAAATGCTACCATGCATGTAAAATGTCCTGATCTGAAATGGCACAAAAATGTATTCAAATACTTTATGCTACTTAACGTTGGAAGGAAAACGATTTTGGCAGTTGGTCTTTGCCATATTTATTCAAACCTTTTATAAAGCTATATTCAAAATTGTGGAAATATTTTTTTCTCTTGAAATTTGGTTATTTCTATCTTATCAACTTGCACAGAAAAATTTGAAAATGTGCAAGTTTCTGGCTGTTGTGGATTGGATTTTATTTAAACAAGAAATCACTGGTTGCTAATGAAAGTTTTTTTTTTTGTAACTTTTGTTAAGTAATTTCCAGCAAATCTAATTGGTTTAAAAAGTTTTTGTTTGTTGTTTGGATTTTAATGAGATTTTGAGTTTTGAAAGATTTCAAATTTATCTATAAGATATCTTCATCAGAACATACATAAAAAGGAAGAATTGGGATTTTAGGAATGCTGAGGATTCCAAATTTATTCTGGATTTATTGACATTCATATAGTCCATAATATTGAGTCTTAATATATTTTAATCGAAATTGTTTTATATTACCAAGGTTTTAAAATCGAACATTTAAATTAGTATAGTGTTTGCAAATCCTGGCTTCAAAATGCAAAAAAAAAAGTTTGTTCAAATATTTGTTCAAGTGTGAATTAGCAATTCCGATATGAATACTGGTTTATGATGGTTTTACTTTTAACTTTTCTCAAAATGCAAAAAAAAAAATCCTTTTATTTTCTAAACAATAAATACATTTGCAAGAAATGAATTTTTATGTGCAAGTATTTTTAATTTTTGACAAGTTTTAGTTGCTTCTTTAAACTATTTGTGGGTTCTATGTAGGCACCAATTTATATAGGGATGTATATTTTTTCATTAATGCTATTAATAGTTGCTGCTCATAGATGGTATAATTACACCCTTGTTTCCTAGGTTCCTTAAGCTCTTAAATCTGGACATCTTTGTTGCATTTCTCAAGTTGTGTTTAACGAGATTGTTTTGACCAAGTTATTTCTTTGGTTTAGACAAGCTTTCACAGTTACCAAGCAACATAAATGTATATATATGTATAGATATATATAGCATATCCCTTACGTACATTTTGCTTAAAAGTAAAATGCAGTTGTTAAATTAGATATATATGACTTTTGACTGGTCACATTTCAAAGAATGTAAACTTTGAAAGGACATGTCTTGGAATTGATAACATCTTTCTTGTGTATCAAATTTAGATTTCTGTAAGTAAACTGTTTTGTAATTAAATCTAAATCTATAAAGTAAATACCTTGATTTAATTAAAACATGAATTGTGTATAACATTACATAAATATAAACCATGGTTACTCAGAATAACTTCAACCTAGAAATAGCTATAAGTCGAATTATGTAGAGAAAAGTGAAGTGGAAATATGTATAAATTATGGCAATTGATCATATACATTTTCTGAAGTTTTAGCATTATAGAATTATAGAATTATTGATTTTAGAATTATATTTATATAGTTCTTGTAATGGCATTTTGTTACTATGTGTCTACATCATTCAAGTTTAGGTTTACTACTTTATACTAACCTCCAATTTTGTGTAAAATTCTAAATTGTACTCTTGGAGCTTTATATATACTTACTTCAGGAATTCGCTGCTACTATTCCAAGCTATTGCCATTGTTGTATATATTTCTGGTTATGTGCGGTTCAGAAAACCATTTCTGATTATATAGTTTCCTATATAGTTTCTTATTTTGTTCAATTCTTTCATATACTCGCAAATACAAGCATTTTTCTGAGTATAGTTCAGCTATTTACACGTTGGGATTTGGCACCGTCTACTTCTCATTGCTATTACTATTTAATTTATACCTTGAAAGGTTATTTTTTATAATTGGCTTGCACGGTGCCATCATAGTGCTGGTGAGATTGTGGCCAACTCGGGAATCCGTTTTGAATCAGTCCACTCTGGAGTTTTTTGTGTGAAAGTAGTGGCGCAGGGGGAATTGGGAATAGTCGAGACGAGCAAATACTTCTTAGCCATATATCGTGATGAAGTGTTATTGGATCGGTCAGTACGTTTTATGAATGCACTTGCTATTCTTTGGTCAAATGGATCAATTCGTCTATTTTAACCCCTCTATGCAAGAAGCTATATTTTATCTCTTTTTCCTCTTCTATATACCGCACTTGCCATAGATCTCTATTTTATTAGACGATTTTGACATACGGCACTTTTGTGCTCCTTGCATTTGGGCACTGAAGGATTTCCATCAAAGGCATTTGTGTACTTTATTGCAAGTCCATATTGTTATTGCTTGAGTGACATCCCATGGAAAGTATTCGGTAAAAAATGACCAGAAAAATATCTCAATTGGGGGTTCTGCAGAATCATATCAGAATATTTGACGCAGGTATCATTCTAAATGAATGATCCATCATAAAAATGTATATGTGTCTATAAAGGCAACTATTCTGATTTACAATTACTGGGACGATTTAAAGGGAAAGTCCAACTTTGAAACATGTTATATTGAACTTGTTCACACTTACAAGAAATGAATGGCTGTGACAAAAATAATTGCAGCATATATAGTTTCCATATTGAAAAAGTCACGACTTTTAGCACCATTTTCTCATAGAATTCAGCAGACACTGAAAGTTGGTGGCGCCCTGTAGAACATGCATGTCTGTGTTTCATGAAAGCTGATGTCTTTTATCCAGTAGAGGGCACTACATACTGTCAGTAAAATGGCGCCGACTTGGGCTTTTTATTTTTATCCAAATCCATGTATTCAGGACATTTTATATATTGATTGGTGAGCTCAAATCAAATTGTAATTTCCGTGCCTATCCTAATTTTTCATGCTGTTCCTCTTACAAACAAATTCTTTCAAATTGGGAATTTCCCTTTATGGATTATTCTGCAGAAAGTAAACATCATAATAAGTTATTCAGAAATCTCGCTATGATGAATTCTGTGAGTGATTAGTTCTAAAATATTGATATAAAGCCTAAATGACTACACCGAAACTTTTAAGCATGCAGAATTAATTCTGCCGACATCAATAATTGTTTAATTCTAAATTTAATTAAATATTTTAAATGACATCATGACTGTGCATTGATATATATAGCTATAAATAAGCAATTCCTGCCTACTTTCTGTGTAAAAAGTTGAAGTTGAAATTTAATGTTTTTTATGGGTATTGCATAGTCTGTTTGCACTTTTAACTTCATCTTTCTGCTCAAAAATTGATCAATTTTACATTGCAAAGTGTCAACACTTTGCTAAGCACTCATTCAGGGTTAAGTATATAGCAGCACTCAACTCACGGTGTTTTCTTTATTTTGGTGTTTTTTTCCCCTCTTGTTTGACTAATATTCAGAATATATTTTTCTACATTGTTTGGTGTTTTCATAAGCGTGATTCGACGGTACAAGCTTTCTTTTAATCCATCATATAAGTGGCGCCACTTAATGTTTTTGTTTTTTGGGGAAAAAAGTCTCAAAATTAATGAAGTTTAACACACTTTACTTCGAATGAGATTAAAAGATGTTTGAAACACTTCAACATGTTAAAAATCTTACTAACACTAAACACTATAGTCTATAGTGCTTATAGAGGGAGAGTACTAACAAGAAATCCAGCGGGTGCCCAATGATCCCCAGCGAAAAACGTCTAATTTATAACCTTATAAGGTAATTTGTAACCTTAAATTTAAAAAAAACCTGTAGTTGAAGCCTGCATTTCTAAAGTTTATGACACAAATAACCTGCATAGTTTGTGTACATAAAATGTGCATATTTTACAGTTTTCTTGCATATTTTCTACATCTGTTCTGCAGTTTATCTATAGAACAAATCCTAATAATAGTTTTTTATTGCAGGGGAAAAAAGTTTAATATTCCAATAAATATTAAAGAATTTTTTTTTCAAAAATATAAGAACATTATGGAAATGCATTATCCAAAAAGAAATTGATATGAATTTTATTTCTGAATACAGAAGCTATAAGAATTTTGTCATAACAAATCTTTTTTTTAACATTTTTAATTCTACCCCTAAGTAATGCTGAGATCTTATAACATTATACGAACCATGACAATAGTGGCGTCAATTATATGGATATGAGTAGTGTACATAGCACATTATGTAACGAGACCACTACCATTTTGGAGTATACTATATACTGTCATGTACATTTTTTAAAAAGTGAAAATGTGTATACATGCACCATCATGGTTTTCAGAGCCTGGTAACAATTAAAAAGCATATAATGGGAATTTTTGATATGGGGGGCTTAGATACAGTCACCAATCTACGTGTAGGCCTAAATCTACGTGTAAATACAAAAAAAATCCATTAACTAGTGAATTATTTATTTAATTACCAATGTATTTGCATTGATCCCGAAGGTATAGTTAGGCTTCGATCAATCTGACTGAAACATAATTGTAATTATTTGAATTTTGTTAATTCGCTATACATGATGTACAACATTTAATGCTACCAAAAAAAGGCAATGAAATTGCCTTAAATATTTTTAAGTACACGTAGGCCAACAGCTTTACTGCAGGACAGGGTTCCCAATCACCTGAAAGGTCAGGGAAATGGAAAATGGTCAGGGAAAGTCAGGGAAATAGCTACAAAAAGAAATTAAAATGAAAGAAAGCTAAAGAATGATAGAATAATTGTGAAAACTGAGAAAAGTGATGTGAAAATTGCTACTCCATATGCATTTACATCCACATGCTGGTACTTATTGAATTACCTAGATTTAGTGGTACTACCCTTGTATTTCATTGTCCTTAGGAATTTGGTAAGGGAAATTTTTAAAATTGGTCTGGGAAAATCAGGGAAAGTTAGGGAAATCAACTGGTAAAACTTAGTGGGAACCCTGTAGGAGCACTTAATTGAAACTTCAACGTAGTCCTTGTCTTCTAATAAATATTTATTTTTAAAATCCGTCGTGACAGATGAAGATTTAGGAAATAATCAGTTGTCACTTGGTTGTCAAAACCATTACATATAAATCTATCCACCCATTAGTGCAATAATGATAGTTGACTTTGCTTTCTCTAAGCTATTTTGCATAGATTATGCCTAGTTATTTATTATACATGCAGTCAGTGTAGATTTTAAGCTAAGAAAGGCAATTGATTATAAATGGCGATATGTAAAGTGGCAAGTGTGACTATATCTTGTAATTAATTTGTTTTGACGTTATATTTTCTAGCTGCGAAAAGTATACGGTCACTCTGCATTTGCCCAGCCTTTTGATTTGTTGCTTTTTGGCTCTTGATTTTGTGCACTATCATTGCCATCACTCATCGATTTGCATTTGTTTATGCAAGGCTGCTCTAATGCAATTTCCTTGTGATAATAGGCAGGTTAGGATACAATTTTAAAAGCATTCATGCCAAACCCTTCAATTAAACAGAAAAGAAATTAATTCTATAAGATTGAACTTGTTGTTGTTACCGCAGTTGTCAAGTGAAAGTAGGTTTTGAGCCTGGTCAGCTGGTTTAAAGCTCTTAATTGGCATTTTCTTAATACATGTACTTAGTTGTATTTGTTGTTGTTTATGTTGTTATGCATATACACATAAGACT